>JARHVA010000625.1:4335000-4392500 GCA_037957365.1 Torreya grandis
ACTTATGATTTTTTTAGATCCATCATGAGCTTATCTATATCCCTTCTCTCTTTTATCTCTCATTTCTTCTATAAGTATTTCCTTGAATGACATTGTATGGATCCTCGACTTAAGTATGGTGAAGCCCTACTCCTTTGTAAGAATATGAATGAATAAAATAATATTTTTTTACTCCTCCTATGGTTAGGTTTAGTGTAAAATTTGTGTATTATTGATATTTTTATATGATAATTAAGTTTTCCATGGCTTATGTCTCACTCCCTTACCTCCATTCAACTTTATCTCTCCCTTAAAGGTTGTAGTTAGTGTTATTAGGGGTTAAGTGTGGATTAAAAGTGGTAAGAATATTCCCTCTTAGTTTTCCAATCCCTTACCTATATACAAGACACTGATGTAAGAGGAAAAATTTAGGATTAATACATGATAGGTTAGTCTTATGGTTCATTGTGCACTTGAAAATGTGTGGTAGTGGTAATGAATTTTGGTGAATCACCTCCTTGTTTTATTTACTTTCTTTAACTCTCTCACTTTTCCTTGTAATAAATAGGTTTAGTATTAGTTTTAGGTGATAAATAAAGGGAGATATCCCTAATCTAGAGATTTAGCTCAACTATTAGGCCACCCACAACTTAGAGGTATTTCCATGTATCATCCAAATGAGAAGGTATAAACAATCTCCTCAAGGGTGAAATTTAGATTGATAACAAGAACCTTATCTAAAACTTAGGATATGAGGGAATAATTGAGGTATGGATTTAATTCCTTATGATCTCATGGGTAAATACTAAATTTGCTCCTTTTTAGGCTCATTATATCTCTCCCATGACTCTACTTCTTACTAGTGGATACAAGCATAAAATTCAAGTTCCTATTGATATCTATTATATTCCTTTCCCTATCACTCTCCATACATTACCTTTCAAAATCAATCCTTATCTCCTTGAGATATGTTTCAGGCTAATTAGAAGGAACATAGTTATTCCAAGGCTGATTAGAAGTATGATCAGGGGTGAGAGGGGGTAAATATCATGTGAATATTGGTATATTACTTGTTCAAATCTACTTGAGGTGAATCCATTATTAATCTCAAGCTTCATCTTGATATGAAGGATATGAAGGTACAAATATAAATTTTCACAAAATGGAGGATTAAAATACATACCAATTGATGATCTTTAAGAACTTGGACTAATTATACCAACTATAAATAACTTGGAGTCTCTATTGGTATTTGTGTAAATACCTCCAAAGGCTGATATACTAAAGAACAATTCCAAAAAATTCCATAGTAGACAAAATTCTTGTCCTAACAGGTTGGCCAAAATTTTTTATCACTTTGAGTTACATCCTTTGAGGAGGTGTTTCAGGTCTCCTTACTCAATTGAAATAATGGGAACTCTTTAAGGCTATGGGTGGCATATGACTAAAGAGAACCTCTAGAGAGGGCTAGTTGCCTTAATGCTACACCTTAGACTAACACTACACCTATTCAAATTAAAAGGAAAAGGGAAAGAGAAAGTTGAAAACAATGGAAAAAAGGGAGATGCACCAAATATTTTAATTTTATCTACTCATTTAAAAGTGTACAATGAACCATGGGACTGAATTATACATACACAACCCTTGATTTGGTCCCATTAAATAAGTAATTTGTAGAAAGGTTAAAGATTCCAAATAATATTAAGAGGGATAGTTGTCTTTTACTTCTAATCAACACAAGAAACTAGTATAACACTAACTAAGACCTATAATAGATACACAAAATTCATAGAGGTAACAATAATAAGATAAAAAATAAAGGGGAATTAAATCAACACATGAATAGATCAATCATTCATGAATTTACACTAAACACAATAGTAGAAGGCAAAAATTAGTCTTTATTGATTCAATGGCTTAAAAAAGGAGCAGGTATTCACCATACTCATGTGGAGGATCCTTTAAATGTCCTTTTTAGGAGTATATATATGATAAATAGAGGAGAGAGAGAAGGTATAAATTTAATAGGCCCATGATGGCTGAATTCTAATCATGAGATCAGTTACAACATCAAGAAAGGTGATAAAATGGTCTTATAACCTTCTCAATATGTAATGACCTTGTGTGATGATTGCTTCATGAAAAGTGGCATAAGTATAATTCATTTTCCTCTATGACTCATTTATTTTATCTTGAAACTAACCCTTTTTATTGATTGAGGAGTTACATTTCATACTTTCATCTAGCTTCCCTTAGATCACCAAGTTTTAAGAAGTTTGAATCAATGAATTTGAAGCTACACAACATTTCGTGCTCTCTCGAGTCATTCTATTTTTTTACCCAGACCTTCATAGTAGAAACATTCTCATTATATTAATGGAAATAACTTAGCATCTACTAAGACCATTAATTTTAACCATGCATTCTACCGACATTGACAACACCATGTAGATGGCTAGTTATACTCTCTATGGTGAAGCAAGATCTTGCCATGTGACATCATCTTACTTGCCCATTTGACCTAGGGTTTGAAATACTGATTATTTGTATAGACATATATAAGATAGTGTAATATAGTGTTATTATTCCATGTGGAATCATCTCACTTACCCACTAGCCTAGAACATTGTTGACATCATTGCCCTGCTAGGTAACTTATTGAAGAATCGACTAAGTGTCAAAAATATTTTTTAAATGGGTCTGAGATGCCAAGAATTGAGAAAGGGCACTATGTGGAATAAGAAAAAAAGCAATATGAACTTAGCCACTTAGTCAAATTTCCCTTTAGGTTTACCTAGGTTTTGATAAGTTGGGTTGGCATATGCCATGTGTCACACTTTCATTAGCTTTAGCAGCTAACACCATTGACAACTTCTGATTCTTTGAGAATTTGATAAATTCTAACTCTTAGATAAGTTATTAACCTCACAAGCCCTAAAAATTTTATGCCTTGGTAGATTGAGTCTAGGTATTAACAATTCTAAATGCCACTCATTGATTGATTCTAGCCTCTAACAATTATGACAAATCTAACACCCCTAACAAACTAGGATCCTAACTTTGAGAACTTGCCAAAAATAAGTATAATTTTTTTTATGTTGAGACTCTCCAATAATTTGTCACTTGTCACAATTCAATTGGATCATATTCCTGATGTGACTAATAGCTTAGGAAATGATCAATACATCATCAAGAATTAGTTAAATTTAATCTGGTGCCTCTCTAAAGCTATCACTAGGAAAAAACCCTAAAATGGCTAAGTCTTTTATTGTGTGATTCATGTGGACTCTAGGAGTACTTTACATTGATTGAGAAGACCTAAGAAGATAATAATTCACACATTCTTCTAATTATGGAGCTTTCATTTTTAGGCTTTCCTCAACACTTAACTGATATCATCAAACTTGAACTTAGTATTTACTCCCAAAATTATAGTAAGGCCATGTAAAAGTTTGCAAAGTGTAAGAAGACTTAATCCAAAGCACAAAAGCCTATATATAGGTCCAAGAAATTGAAGGGGAGATATGGGAACAATTTAGAGGGTTAATAAATATGAAAATTGACCAAGTATAATCCTCTTTTCTTGGTTCAATTTTATTTTTCCTTGGTTGTGTTATTGGCTCCACTTCTTACCTTCACAACTTTTGGCATCATGAATTATGCACATGGTGACTATTATTTTTGTATTGAATTGATATTTTACCATGTGGCATCATCTTTCTCATATGGAGTATTTTTCATTTGTATGGATGGTTCTAGGATTTTAGGTCATGATCATGACACATGGAATCATCCCACTATTTTTGTAATAATTACTGTGAAGACCTAAGCCTTCACAAACATTGTTGTCACAATAATTGTTTTGAATAGTCATAACACACTTTTTACACAAACCTATTATACTTAGACAATTAATGTGATGTATTTTTAACTTTTGTATACTTTTCATTGACATAAATTTTTTGACTTGCTCCATGAAAAAAGTGTGAATAACTATTCTTTCATGAAAAAACATGAAGACTATCTTGAAAACCTTCTAATTCTTTTGCTTCTTGACTTATCCATTTTTTCAAACTTCCATCTAAACCTTAAGAAACATGGAGGTTATCTTGAAGCCCTAAATTGATCTTGGTAAAATTTTCATTACAAATAGACTTCTCTTAAACCTTTTCTCCTTGAAACATTCACACTAGACTCCTAAAAAGCTAAGATGATGCCATGAAGATGATTATATGGGAATCTATATAGATAATTCTAAAAAATTTTACCCCTATTTGTACATAGGTTATAGATTCCTCTTTTTGGTTATAATATCCAACACCACCTTAGACATGTTGAAAGTGCCAATTTTGAGCCATGAAGCATTGGAGGTGGATTTCTCCAATTACAACTTCAACTTTGACAACATTTGATGTGAGTGCTTCCACACTCTTGAAAAATAGTGAAAATATGTGGATTTTCATGTCTTGTTAATGGGATAGTGCATAATTTGCCTGTGTGTGTGTGTGTGTGTGTGTGTGTGTGTGTGTGTGTGTGTGTGTGTGTGTGTGTGTGTGTGTGTGTGTGTGTGTTATAAGTGATGTATTTTCATGTGGAGGTCTTGATCATAGAAATTCTAGTTGGAGGATAAGAACTTTTCTCTTCATTGCAAAACAAGTTACATTTGAGGAACTATCATAATAACTTGTGCCATGAATTGATATGGAAGTTTTATTATAATTTATATAAGGTGAAATTATATGTATTTGACATTCATGAGAAGGTTATTTTGGTTTATTTCAAAGACTTACAGTTTCCATTTTATGCACACCTGAATTCATGCTAAAAAATTGCATTTTTCTTATTTCTTGAAGCCATAATGGGTGGTGGGTCTCCTGAATATACATTATGGGATGATAAGAAAATGATCCTATATGTTATCTACCACCCTATATGTGTTTTCAGTTCTATTTTCAAGCCATGAAGCACCGAAGGTGGAGTTTTCTAACTACATCTTCAATGATGCTGAAAGTGACATGTCCTATGAGGCATAGGTAAAGATAGACACAGTTGTTGTGAGTGACCATGAATATATTAAGTATGTAAATATACATTACATTCATTAATTCATCAATGTATCAACCAACCCATCTAATGTTTACATTAATCTAAGTTAATAAATATATAGTGAAACATAACTATTTTTTTAATGCCCTAAAATTCTATTGTACCTACACTAGTTTATATGTTATATATGATTATAATTGTTCTCTTGTTTCATATTAGAGGGTCAAAAATCTAATTATTAAATATTTGCTAGCCATATCTATACAAATCGTGCATGTATGTGTATATACATATGGTTTTTATATCTTAGGTATATGTATGTATTTGTCTGTGTGTAGGTACAATTTTAATATATTTAAATTATTTTTCATATTTTTTTGAACCATGTGAAGAAACATATTCATCTATATTATTATTTTCTTCAAAATAATCAATGATAATAACCCAAATTATATTGATTTTTATGATATCAATATGCCTGAAGCTATTTTAACCCATTATTTTAATCTTCGGATAAGGAAATTACCATGAAAGTAATAGCCTCTACTAGAGGTAATAGAAATAATCCAAATGAATTGAATGATAATAAACCATCAAATTAAATAATTGAGGTTATTTCAAATCAAAATGATATGTTCAGATTTGTTGTAGATTATTAGGATTTTGAACTTGAAATACAACTAATTAAAGATGAGCATTGGTTTTATCAAATGGTGAATAAATAGTTGCCTTAAGTGAAAGATAAAAACAAAATGGCCAAGATGAGTGAAGTGGAGAGGGAGAATTAAAAATATCTATAACCACAAAAATATTCCAAGGACTCAAGAAACATGAGAATTATAATATTGCACAACTTTAGAGGACCAAAGAAGAGTCTCGAAACAAGAATGTAAAGCATATCCAATTAGAGAGCATCCCAAAGGATGAGGTAAAACATAACCACTTCATAAAACATGCACAAGTAAAATTTATAAAGACATATGAAGAAGGTATATAAGATATGAATAGTTCATTATTTGTTTCAATCAATTACTTATAATAGAAATGATGTATGTCTCTGAATTCAATGAATTTATAAAACATGAATATCAAGTCCTAAGTGATATTAAACCAATTTAGCAAGGATATCCACATTAGAATAGTGATAAATGGTGTAGCCTAATCATGAGAGGTAATTCATAGTAATATATGACTCTATCTCTAAAAACATTATACTCTTTTATTCCATGTAGTTTTAAATCTGCAACATATATTGAAATATTGTAAGTTAGTATTAAATAAATTACATAAAGGAAATATTAAAGATGATCATATCTAAATATGGAAATAAAAACATCAAATTTATTTTTCAAATAATAATGTGAGCCAAATTATACGAGAAATATTATCACCATAAAATTAAACATATATATGTATCTATAAGATACATAAAGGCATAAAAAATAAGAACATAATATAATGATGGATGGATGTCATATATGTATACAATACCAATAATGCATACATTGAAATATAGGCATACAAAAAATTACATCATATAACAACATAATAGAATGTCAAGTGAATGTATTATGCATATACAATGCTAGAAACACATACATTACAATTAAGGTATAAAAATAAGCACATCATCTATGACATCCTACTCAACAAATAGTTTTCCTCTCTTTTCCTTCCATGAAGAAGACTCTCCCTGGGATGCCCTACTCCTAGATGATTATACCTAAAATTTCTTGGATGCCTCCCAAATATAACTTCAAGTACATATAATCTCATAGATCACATGTATTTGAACCTATTCCAGTGTAAATATTATATAAAACCTACATACTATACATGAAACCAAGTCTAGAAATTAATTTTAAACTAGAATATAAACATAATTTAAAAATCAAGTTACTAAAATCTCATGGTCAAGATCAATATGTACTAATACTCAATAGGGTCAATGATAGTTTGAGGTACACAAACAAACATGTGAAATGGGGAAGAAACATAATAAGGTAGCTTACTAATGATCTGAATGTTAGGACTATCAGATGTCATATGAAAATCTTGTATACATAATACATCCACATAGGTTATATTTGCTCAAGTATGTAGTAAAATTATTTTCAAAAATATATTTTTACAATTAAAAATTACAAGTTAACATGTACCTCAATGAGTGCCTATGTAGATGACATTGCATTAGTAATGACTATGTCTGTATCTACTCATAGAGACAAAGGAGTGTCTATTATCATCATTAGCTGAACAAAAAACGTCACTTAGTTTTCTAGAGGGCTTAAGCTATTAAATACCATGTATGATTCACACAAGGGAACAAATAGGAGGATTTGGAAGATAAGTAGTGGTACTATAGGTAGTAATTAAAATATTGAGTACTTGAGAAACACTATGAAGAAGAGATGATAATCAATAAAAATGTGAAGCATTAAAAGAAGTTTGAAAAGGTGAAGGAACACCTACAATATGATTATAATAAATAAGAGTAATAATATATTTTGAAAAAATATATGAGAAAGACATCATTAGACATTAAAGGAGATTGTCTAGAAGGTTAATCATTATTAGGTAACGTATTTTCTCTCTATATCTTTCAACACATCTCACACATATAATTTGTATTCACATTACTGTCATTCAAATTTTAATTTACACATATATACCTGTTAGTCAAGATAATATACCTATATAAATAAAATCATGTATATAGAGTATAATATTAACTTAAAAGTTTACATTTTTTTATGTAAATGGTGGCTTAGTAACATAGACAATTAAAGTACTGGATGGCCCATAAGATGGATCTATAAATGAATATATAGGAACCATATCCTCATGTAACATAAAAATTACATATACATTATTTAATTTTTGTGTAAATTAATTGTTAGCTTTAAAATACAAATATAACTTAAATTTAACATGACATTTATATAAAAGATACCTACATGTGTGTAGTGACCAACATGTGCACATCAAATGTATGTGCCAAATACTCATCATTTATGAGTATATCATCTAATCCCTCAAAAACACCACCATATTAATCTAAAGTTCCATTTCATATAAAATCACATCATCTCTAACATTGAGGTCAAGTATGAACATTAGGTGGAGTATCTCTAGCATCGATCTCATAAAGCCTGCATGTATGCTAAACAAGTGTACCAATAAGTGCACTAAGCACATACAAAGTTTTAATATCCACTACCTCCTTACTTTTATATGGGATCTCAGGTTTAAGTGTATTTTAGGTAGGGATCCTTTCAATTCAATTAGGTACATGACATAGACCTAGTCAATCCTACATAGAGCCTTTCCCTTAGCCCTAAAACCCACATTGTCAAAATAGTTAAGAATCTCATTAAGGACAAACTTGTAGTAGAGTTTCCTTAAAATATAAAATGGGACCTCTTAGTTGTTACCATCAGTCCCAAAAATTATTTCTAATAAAATTATGTTAGCATCGATTCATTGGGAAACATTTAATGGTTATTGAAAAAGGTGTATTGGTTGTTGGGTCGATGAATAAGTCACAAATTTACTCTTTTTAAATTTTTTTGTCTTTCACCTCATGTGCTAACAATTTATCAACATAATAATCCCTACATATATCCCTATATGATTCCCATCTATTAATTTGACTTGTTGTCAAATCAACTAGACCTAATACATACTCTAAGGTATTGGCCAAATAGGTATTGGTCTATTTGGGGTCCCTCAATCTCCTAATTATTTGTTCAATTTATATTTCTTTTCCACTGTGTATATATATAGATCCTCCTAACTACTTAGGGGATATTTTGGAATTATAAGAGGGTTAGAGGGTTAGGCAAATGGTTAAGAGGGTTAGGTAAAGGGTTTGAAGGATGGTTAGCATGCTTGTCTCTTGCAGTGGAATGAGCTATTAAAAAAGAATAGGATTTATAAATTAAATAATGTAAATAAAAAATTGCCAAAATTTAGGGTTAATAGGTTTAGTTTTTGATCAATTACCTCCCCTCTACGGTGGCATTACTAATTTGGCAAGGTATCAAAAAATCCAAGCATGTTTTTGGTCTCTTACAAGTGGAACACGATCATGGTATACAAAACAAAAGCAAAGAGCAAATAGGAAAATGATAATAAAATAAGTTTTTCCATGAGTGGGCATTTTTTTTTTTGTGGTTTGCATAATATGTACATGTTATGGAGAAAAAATGCATATAAATTATGGAGACAAAATACATACATGTTAGTAACACTAATTTTAGTGTTAATAACATGTATGTGTTATTGACATTGAACATAGTGTTAAAAATGCATACACATTATTCCTCCATAACACGTACATGTTATGGCTCAAGAATCTTGAGCCTGAATTCAAATAATACATATATGTTATGGCCATAATGTGTACACATTATGTCCATAATACATATGCATTATGGTAATAATGCATACACATTAAGGGGAAATGCCCACAAAATTATCCCCTAATTATGTGCACATACCCTAAAAAAAATAAAGTTTAATGCAATTATTAATTATAGGTATTATAATTACAATTAATGCATTTCATTTAGAGGTACATTTCTTAGATTAATCATGGTATCTTTTGATTTCAATTATTATTGGGTAACAACCGGTAAATATGTGACTTTCAAACCTATACTTAGTCATACATAACACATTGACTATTAGCATTTTATTAATTTTATTATCTTATACATGCCAAAGAATAATTTTATCCATGTTAATCCATAGGAAGGAAATTGTCATGAAGACACAAAGGGGAATGAGAATTTTCCTTTAAAGCATGATACTCAAAAGGTTCCATCATTTGGATTTGTAAGTCTAGTCCTATATAGGCTCCATTCCAATATAAAATGCATATATGAGTGAGTAACCTATTATGTTTGAAAATGTAATAGCAAGTGAACTTTATTCCAACTCTATCTCTACTAATAACTAAGGACCAACATACATATAATGGATCTTAGATACAAAAGCAATCTAGCCGATACTTTGGGCTCAAATTTTAAGCTTATTGCTTTAATTTATTCAACAATGTGTAACTAATAATATAATCTAGAGGTGACGTAATTTATTTTATTTAATAAATAATGAATTGAGAGTGTATTTGCATCTCGTATTATATAAAAATAAATAAAATATAAAAAATTATGGTGTCCCCACACTCTTTTTGTTATTAGAGAAAAACATGACACCCATAAAATAATAGTTGGTTCTATGTTTTGTCCTTAAAAAAGTAAGAGTCAAAAATTACTTACCTACTCATGGTAAAGGAGGAGAGTTTTACTATTGCTACACAAAAATTGAGTGGAGAAGGTGAGGGAGTCATAGGAATGGGAGGAGACTAAAACCTTATACTTGGTGAAGAACATAACCCCTTCACAATGGAACAAGAAGTGGGGTAGAGGTAGCATTGACATTTTTTGTAGTGTGAATTAGTAGATAACATACTTGATTTTATACAATAATTAAGGAAATTGATATATTATACATTCATGTCCAAAATATAAAAATGGAAACTATTTCATGTTATTTTTGTTATATGTACCACATACACTCATGCCCAATTAACCTTGCATTCTCATGGAACATGTTTAGGATTGGGAAAAAGAAACAAAAAATAAACATTAATAAATAACATATTGGTATATATGTTATAATCAATCAAAGGATATAAGGGTTTTTATGATCCAGATTCCTAGCATAATTTTCTCACCCTACATCATCATATAAACTCCAAGTTTAAGTCCCTTACAATGAGCATGGCCTACCAAAGCCTTTATATAATAAGAAAATGCTTTATATTTAATAAGAATATTAACCTAAAAATATATAATGTTAATGGATTAGAGGAGGAGAAAATTCCATGGCAAAAAAAAATAATGAATTATTTAAATATGTGTTGTTTTTGTTGTCTTTTTATTGTTAATTGCTATAAGTGATAAATTGGAGTGGAAAATGTTTTTTTATTTGATGTAGTAAATAATCAGGTTTTAGAAGGACATAAAACCATGAGATTTAATTACATTAGTTTAATCAGGCCAACTAGGGCTGAAAGGACAAAAATAGCAAAATAAGTACTTAGAAATGAAAGCAAGAAACAAAAACAAACATTGTTCTAGGGAGAAAGTCCCTCCAGAGTATCTTTAGTAGTAATAGTATCCTTTTACTAGATGGATGGTTTGTCTTTTGAAACCTTAGCATGAGTACAGTTCCTAGGGCCTTCAGCTACCTCCCCAAGGAAGATCATTCTAGGTTACTTCATGCCTTTCACTTGTAGAGGAGTTTGTTTAAGGGGATCCTAGAGGGGGGGATTTTTAGACCTTGGGGAATTTCATAATAGGGTATTGTTGCGTGGTGGGGGGGGTGTTAAATTGAGTGTAAAAAATATTGGATAGTGGCCTCAACCACCTGGTATAGTTCATTCTAGTCCTATATAAGATTTGCTAGGCCAAAACCTGGCTATTGAACCCTCAAGTTGAATTTTTTTTAGAAAATGTTAATTGTTTGCCAAATCCTCCATAATTATGACCTTACCCTTCTAGCCTAAATTCATGGGAAAACCAATTTCAATGGTTTTTGGCTTAGGGATAAATAACAGTTTGAGGGGTAGGTCATCAAGGGGGACTAGGCTAAACTATTTTGGGGGAAACATATAGGAGGTCTGGATCACTATTTTATTCTAATTCATAAGCACATATCATGTTCCTATGTTATTTTATGTCAAAAACATCCTAAATGGGATCATAGTCTGTATGTAACTAACATCTCCTAGTTCCTCCTGAGTCAAATTACGACCTAGTAATATGACATCCAGACCAGTTTGATTAATTGTGCACCAATTTCCAAAGAATTGCACTAAAATTCATTAATCTTAATTAGGCAAATTAAACCAAATTATGAGCTTAAGTAAGAATTCCATGGATCAAATTGAATTTTCCTTTATTGGAAATTGGTTCCTAATATCTACATCACCTAATGACATGATCAATGGGGTGGCATCCATAAGCCATAAATGCAACAAATATTAGGTTTATGGGAACCCATGCCTCATTAATACCTCTTCCTCCCAAATAATTATGAGGATATTTATGGATTTTAATTACATAATTGGATTAATTCATGGCCACACATCTCAATATTAAGATGGATGTTCATGGTTGATCTTGACCCATTTGAAAAATCTATAAATAGAAGCCTCTCACACACATTTTAAAGCTTAAATTGTGTAAACTTATAATGCATAATTCTTTCTACAAGTCATTTATGTAGTTTGATTATCATGCTTGCAATAGGATAATTTCATTTGATAGGCATATTAGTGATTTCATATCATGAGCCTAGATTATGCATGGTGATCTTGAGATGATCGAGGAGCTTGGCAACCATTGTTGATAAAGTAAGAACACTAAATAAAGGGGGAAAACATGTTTGGATCCACTTTTGGGTAGTGAATGCTCTTGGTAAGGTAATAGGTATATATGCTATCTTTCAATTGCTTCTTATTGTCATTTTCAAACCCTGTTGAATAGGTTAGCCTAGATTGTTAGTTATTATGCATTCTTTTATGTTTTTCATGACTAATGCTTGAACTAATCCTCTTTATAATCCATCTCTACATATTGGCACACCCAATGGGACAACACATCCCTCTCAAGTAAGTAATACACTTTGGCATTTTTAAAAAACCTTAAGAGCCTTTAAAAATCCTTAAGAAGCAATTTTTATGATCTTTTAACCACATTTTTAAAATTTTTGTGCATACACAAGTTACACAATGGCTGATGTCTATTCTATGTGATCATCATCAGTCAAGGCCAACTAACATTAGTTGGGTTTCAGATAAAAACATGGCTAGCAATTTTCATTTTAGAGCTTTTCTCAAAATTTTAGATGCTAAATTGAGTTTTTAAGCCTCTGGTTTGAACATATTTCTTGATCCAAAAGTTTAGTTTTGGAGATTTTATCCTAACAATTGAGATAACAAGTATTTTTTCATAAAACTTTTGCCTAAGGGGTCACATGTGACCATTATCGATTAGTTTTGACTGGCAATGGTTAAGTCTCTAACTAGCATCGGTCTTGCACAATTGGAATCAATCAATAATGACCAACATCAATCTTTTTTTTTTAAATACAGAACTTGAGAGAAATAAATCCAAATTTCCTTATTTCATTCCAAATTGTGCTTCAAATCTAAACAAAACTCTCTAAGTTTTCTTATGAGGAAAAGTGGTTATTTTGAGCATAATTAAGTCTTTTTACATTTCCTTTGGTGTTTAAAAGGAATTAAGAACCATGACTTTGGTGTTTAAAAGGAACTAAATGATTTGATTAAATGTTTTTTTGAATATTTTTCAATTTTTGTACAAACTAAGGTCAAGGGGCTAAGAAATTCACTTAACATTTTAATTTGGTTTTATAGAACTCAATTTTCACTTAAAATTTTAAATTTATTGAAGTTGTTTTATGTAAATCATCCATCACTTGATTGATAAATTATTTGATCAAAAGGAATTGTACATGTATGCTCTCCCCCCATCCCCTATAGGGAACTCAGGTGACCAAAATCACCTTTTCATCGTAATTATGCCTTTATCCAAGGCATAAAAAATAAGTTGTATAGGCTCTCCCCAAAACCCGTATGGTTTGGGTGATCTAAAAATAAACTTAGATTTTATTTCATTTAATTTGGCTTATGGAGGGGAGTTCATTGCCTCTTCACAAGTTCTTTAGAGAAGCTTTGACCTGGGACTTCATTTCTCAACATTGTTTTAACCCCACTCCATGATGGGGTATATAAATTAGGGTACACATACTACAAGAGACAGGGGGTTGAGCGACTAACCTCTCCTTTTTTAATGAAATCCCAAGTCAAGTCTAGTCAACCAGCGGATTCCAAGAAATAGTTCATGAATGGAATCATTAAACAAACGAATAAACCTTTACATAGTAATTTGATCGGTATGAACTTAATTAATGTGTTGCATCTCTTATATTAGCCATGCTTGGGACCATCTAGATGGCCGTAAATTATAATTTTTAGACAAACCCCACTTGATACAGAGTATTATTAATGCAGGGTGTGCTCAAAGGTCTATGTCATCATATTATCTCTTAAGAGAAGGGGGTATAAAATACTCTACCAATTAATGTGCTTTTATTTTGGATGAACACTTAATTTCCTCCCAAGTGCATGTATATATATGGATTTCAATAATAGAAAGAAAAATTTGTTAGTTTAGGGCTTAAGATTATTACTTAGTTGCATTTATATTTTGGTCTTAGCTTACTTGGTCTTGATTTGAGTCAAAACTTGATTATAAACATACATCATAACCAAACATAGTGTCCACCAATTTATTGAACAAGGAGGTGTTATGTTGGTCAAATACAAATCATCTTTACCTTGTTCAAATTTGTCATATCAAACATTTGTGTTTGTATTGTCTAATTAGTGTAGTTATGCTGCCCATTTGAGTCTAAACCACTTTCTAAAATCTTTACGTCCTTCATTGATAATTCAAATTCAGAATTGCACTTTTATAAGTTACTAGGTTACATGTTAAACTAGGTTTAATTTCCCATTTCCACTTGACTTGAGTAGCTTGGGTTCAATTCCCCATTTGGATTGAAGGTCATCTATAAACTCATTATCATTCTATCATTGTGAACTTATGGCATCAAGTGTATCACTCACACTCTAAGTTCAATAATACATTTTATACTACCTTCTTCTTACCATATGGTGGCATTATGATGCTCATTTGGTTCTAGTTTTATACTTAGGAATTCTTGCATGTTTCCACATCTTGAGTTTCTTGGTTCATATTATCAACTTCCTAATCTAAAGGGTTTTCTTATATTTTTATAGTATCAACTCGTTGAAGTTGAATTAGCTTTTACGGTATTGACTTATCTCTTAACCTACATTTGGTGTACTAGTTTACACTTAGGTCTTTGAGTTATCATACCCTCTTCTAATTCATATGATTTAAATCTACCCAAGTTTGAGTAATTTGGTGAATATATTCTTCTAATTGTGTGTGGTATTATGCTACCCTCCCTTTTATTATAGTCCCTTTGGTACTTGGTCACCTTATTTAGAAAATATCAAAACACATACATTGTTCAAACATTTCCAAATCTAGTCAAACAAAAATATCAAACCATTTTTAGACATGAGTCAAAGGTACACTCTTAGTGGGGTCTCTTATGACCCTAGATATGAGGAAGAGAATTATTAAGATGGTCAAGACAATTCTATGGTCTTTGAGGACATTCCCACAACTATAGGATCTAAAGAAGATTTTATACAGTATCAACCCAGAGAAGACAAAGATGAATCCCTTATAAGGTTGATAGAATTTGGTGCTAGACTACCCTCAGATTTTCTACTGGATTAATTACATACCTTAATTAGATGAGGAAAGAAATAGCAAGAGCAAGCTTTCACAAACATTGCACAAATAGACATACCTTCTTCTAGGAAGGGTAAGGAAATACTTATAGAGTTGAAACCAACTAATAAAGATCTTGTTAACAAGATTAAGAAGATAAGTCAATGATATGTAGACCAACTTATTATGGACTTGATAGACTCTTTAGTATTTACATCGATCCACAATGATACTTCAAATGAACAAGGAAATGTGGTTAAACCAATGTAAAATCTAGTTGAGAACACAACAATGATAGATCAAGATGTCTCAATAGAATAACCTAAGTCTTAAGAGGTTCCACAACACATTTCACTAGACATGGAGCACACATTTTTTAATCATCAAGAACCTCATGCCCCTCTGCAAAACCAAGTACCTAAACATTCAATACGCATTGAAGAGATCATACAAAATAATTTGGCTAGTTTGTCTCAACCAACATGTACTTTGGAAAATAACCCACAAACTTCTTAAAATCAATAGAACACATATAGTTCAAGGTAGTGGATTCCAAGGAATCAACTACTTACCTAATAAACTCAAGGAGTGAACCAATACTAAGTCATGTTTCATAGTGTGTACATCCCTACTAAATCCATGCAACAATAGGGGCACATAACACCCCAACAACAACAATAGGGGCACATTCCACCCAAAAAATAGAAGCAGGGTCACATACAACCCCAATAAAATTATGTTCCACCCATGAATGCACCCAACATGCAAGAGTGGAACTCTATGAAAGAGATTGTGTCATGATTGGAGATTAGAAATAGGATCAAGAAGTAAAAATTTGATGAGATATGTCCATATCTATTTTATTTAAGCATTCTCCAAGTCCCCTTTATACCTCATTTTGAGGCACCTGAATTTGGAAAATACAAAGGAAAGGGTGACCCACATGAACACATCCAGGCATCTTGTGTTATGCCAAGAGGTGGATTACAGTAGTGTATTCTTAAATTGTTTCCATGAAGTTTAACAAGATAAGCTTTAGATTGGCTATTCAAGTTACCCAAGGGATTAGTTTTAGATTCAAATGACTTATTTAAAAACTTCATCAGCCATTTTTCATACAACATTGAGCATGAATTGACCACTGTTGACTTGTGAAAAGTGAAACAATGTGATGGATAAAGCTTCACATCATACCTACAAAGGTGGAGAGAATCGACTTGTCATTTTCAACATAATTTGCTAGATAAAAAGTTGGCAGACATATTTGCATATAACCTACACCTTGAGGTAGTGCACAATCTATGGATTTCTTGTGTAAACACTTTCAAAGATATCATAGACAAGGGTGTACATATTTGGAAGTCACTTATTGCAAAAATCCTTGTCAATATTTTCACATAGGTTCAAACATAAAATCCAACCCACTAATCAGTTCAAATAGCTATGTAAGATAAATCTAAGGGTTTCAACAAGAACAATAACATGGTTAGAAATGGTGTGATTGAAACAAGACACATATAAATGATGCAAGCCCCACTAGCCCCAAATGTATAACTAGTTCCATTTAATCCATCACCCAATTTACAAATATAACCTCCAAGGAGGACATTCTAAAATCAATATAGAGTTTTTTACAAATTGGGATAACTTGTTGAGACAGTGTGTTAAAAGCTCATAGTAGCTAACCTAATTATATGGCTTGTACCAAGGCCATTTCCTCAAGATCAAGTAAAACTGGATTGGCATAAGGAAAATTAATGGTGCAATTTCCATCATGTTGTTGGTCATGGTGTGTATTAGTGTGTCCAATTGTGGCACCTTATTGAAGATTTGATCAAGAGTGGTGAAGTTGAGATCAATCTTGCCCCATAAGGCATTAATCAAGATATGGGAATCTACCAAGATCCATTTCCTCAACATAATTGACCACCACTAATGAATAATTATTAAAACTAAGGATAGAATCATAAGTAGAATTGGAATTAGAATCAGGGTCAAAATTGTAACCAACATGATCGTAATCAAGATCATAATACCCATGCTAACAACTTAGGTTACAAAAACATACATTATGACTATAACAACATCATGGGATGTATTTATGCAACCAACATTTCCACTATTACTATCAAATCTCATGAACCATCTCATGCTCCTCATAGTATGGTACCCAATATTATAGGGCCAACACCCTCTCCCTCTAGTAATACCACGTCGATCATGAAATTCTATTTTGACTCCATTTTCATGGGTTACTATTTATAGACAACACCATTCCTCTAATTAAAATGGATCCTCATCAACTCAAAATTAAAATAATGCAACTAGATGCCCATGAGTCACCCTCCAAGGCCCTTTGCCTTTGTCTTCTAATTATAATAGCTCCTTTCCACCAGTAGATTATGCAGTCACAACTAGATTCTTGTAAGTTACTCTCTAAGGCCCTTTGCCCTCTTCTTCCACTGATCCCAATATAAACATTGTGCCTTTGGATCCAAATTTAAATACTATACCAACCAAGGTTAAACCATCTTGTCTTAATGTTGAGAAGCCTTATAGTCTATCAGACCAACTAAAAAAAACATTGCATAGATTTCCATTTTGGATCTCTTACGTACATCTAAAGTCCATAGAAATACTCTAAATAACCTTTTATAAGATTCAATTGTTCAAAAATATATAAACCTTGAATGGTTCCAAACACTAATGGGACATTTGTCTTCATTTTTTCAGCTCATGTTTGATAAAAAAAGACATGTCCAACCTAGGTCTGAGCCATAACAACCCATTGTATACTGAGTTAATCATTAAAAACCATAAGATAAAGTGGTTTATTATAAACAATGGTTTAGGGATGAATATAGTGTCCCTCAAACTGGTATAGAGATTGGGATACACTATAAAGGACATTAGGCCAGAGATGATCACCATAAAGGCATATGATAACACTGAAAGGGAGTCTTTTGGTACTATTTAGTTAACAAACATTGTTGGGTCTATTTCTTATCACACATTAATTCATATTATGGACATTGAGTTGCCTTATAACATACTTCTTGGTCATCTTGGATCCATGAAGTATAGGCCATTCCATCCACCTTGCATCAATGCCTTTAGTTTCCCCATGATGGGATCAAGGTTACTATTCTTGCTAATCAACAACCTTATCAGTACTACAAACATATTGAGGATGAATATCATAATTATAAATATTGTCCTATTTATAAATTCATTATAAAGAAAAATAAGAAAATAGTTTCACATGCACCTCCATCCAATTATATCAACCCTAGTGACCTTTCATCCACTTCGGCTAATCCATTTCATGTAACTCTTGTAAAGAAAGTTGTTATTGGAGATGTGCAAATTTACACATACCATCTTGAGGACACCTTCCATATTTCCAAGTTTTCAAAGTCTCAAAAAACATTTGATAAACCTAAACCTTCCAAGAGCCCAAATAGACCCACCTTGATCTGGCAACTAAAGAAAGAAAAATGGAAACCACCTATGGTATTTGTACCTTTTACTTCACCAAAGAAGGATCGAGAGACTTTCATAGAAGGAGATTGGTTATATTATGATAGCCTTGTTGATTGCTTTTAGAATCCAAAATATCCTATCCCTAATCATATCATGGATCATCTTGATTATACAAGAAGCAACCTTGGCTCACGAGTGTAAGGAATCCTATAACATTTATCAGTAAGAGTACCTAATTAGAATCATGGTCTCAAATTTATACCACCTAGGGATGACCTCATGACTTTTGATAGTGATTATTCTAAATCAAATAGTGATGTGACTCTTGGTAGTGATGTAGTATCCCATTGTAGCCTTTTTGATGAGCTCATTGACTCATATTTATTTGATCAAAATGCCATTATGACCATAACACCTATTAGAATTTCCCTTACTAAATCAAAACCTCATTTTCCTTTATGCCTTTTCCATCCCAAACTCATTTATTGGGACCAAAAAAATTTAGTTATACACCTTAATGAGTTTGAGAATGAAGAATTAATTACAAAATTCATGGGCCTAAGAGATGGATTACCCATTGGCAATCACAAAGAAGGCTTTGATTTTTCATTGGATCCTTTTGCCTAATTTGGAGAGCAAGAAAAATTTATTATTCATAAAAAAGATAAAAAATCAATATCTTTAGGTGAAAACCTCTTTGAGGTACTCATTAATCAGGGAAAAAGTAAAGAAAAAGACAAGCCCTTGAGTGAAAACCTATTTTAGACACTCTCAAGTGGGAAAGTTTGTTCATCCCCTCAAAACATAGAAGGTCCTTTAAGTCCTAGATCTATAGCTAGTACAAGCATCTCTTCATAACAAAAACAACTATTTGAGCATCTTGCTTTTGAGTTTCTTGAGGTTTTTTCTACTTGGCCTTTGCTTGAGATGGTGGATTTAGATTCATCACATTATCTAGAGCTTTGGGAAGAACACCAAGAATCTATAGTAGACTAATATGATCATGATCACACATTGCCTACTATTATTGAGGATGGATCTACGCTTCTTGTAGAAAATAAAGTTGAAGTGAACCTGATAACATACGATGATCTCAAAATTATTTATCTTGGAGTTTATCTTATTGAAGTAGAATGTGAACACATTATATCCATTTTGATGTATTTCATATATATTTTTGCATGGGCGTACTTAGATATGACAAGCTTAGACTCACACTTGGTAGTGCATCAACTTGTTGTTCATCCAAATGTCAAACTAGTTAAGTAGAAATTGAGAAAGATGCATCCATGCATCACCCTCTTGGTAAAAGATAAATTAGAGAAATTATTAGGAGTAGGCTTCATCATATTGTTGGACTATTCTAAATTGATATTTAACATAGTTCCAGTCAGCAAGAAGACACAAGGTATACATCTTTGTACAAATTTTAGAGACATCAACAAAGCATACCCTAAAGATGATTTTATGCTTCCCAACATTGACATGATCATCGATTCTACTATTGGGTATGAGATTATGTCCCTCATGGATGGATTTTTTAGATAAAATCAGATTAATATATCCCAAGAATATTACACAAGACTACGTTTACCACTTTGTGGGGAACATTCTATTACCAAGTCATGTCATTTGGTTTGAAGAACATTGAAGCCACATATTAGTGTGTCATGATTATCATATTTCATGACATGATGCATGATATTATTGAGGACTATGTTGATGACATACTAGCAAAATCAAGAACACCTACTAGGCATCCTAACATTCTACAGAGAATTTTTGAGAGGCTTCATGAATATAAAGTTTGCCTGAATCCTAAGAAGTGTGTCTTTGGTATCACTTCAAGGAAATTATTAGGTCTCATTGTATCAAAAAGAGGGATCAAATTCAACCTTTCCAAGGTCAAGGATATTGTTGAAATGCCTCCATCTTCAAATATTAAATATATCTAAAACCTATAAGGAAAGATCCATTCAATCCATAGGTTCATTTCTCAACTAGCAGATAAGTGCCACCTAATTACTCATCTTTTGAAGAAAGGGGTCATGTTTCAATGGGATGAAGACTATCAGATAACATTTGTGAATATCAATACATATTTGTCCAACCTACTAGTTTTGAAATTATTAAGACCTGGACAACCATTGATTCTTTACATATCATCAACTGAGCATGCACTAAGGGCACTTTTGGCCTAACATGATGATCAAGATAAATAACATGCAGTCTATTATTTAAGTTGCACACTAGTGGCCTATGAACATAATTATATGGCTTTTGAAAAGGAATGTTTAGATATGGTGTTTATTTTCCAAAATTTGTGACATTATATGTTGAATAATAAAACTATTATGATCACTAAGGGGGGTCCTCTCAAATTTTTATTATCCAAAGTAGCTCTCATAGAATGCATAGAAAAATGGGTCATGATCCTAAATAAATTTGATATTGAGTATCAAAAGAGTTGGGATACAACCCACAAAATATAATATAAGGGTTTGAGTTTCAAGCCACTTGCAAGCACTATAAAAATTAGGAAAATCAAATAAAATATTAGGAGAAGAATCCTAAGTAGAGGTATGTTACCTCATGGTATACTTTGGGAACAAAATTATGAGTCTACTTTAGTGCCATGATTTCTTCCTCCTAGTTGAGTTGTTTCATTTTTAAATTTTCTCTATGGGTGGTATTTTCCTTATGTACTGGGACTCTCTCAAAAAGCTATCAAGGATCAGGTTATTGTTAATAAACTTGCAAAAGCCCCTATTATAGACACTCAACCACTGAAATTTAACTTTTTAGACGATTTTATCATGGTAGTCGAATAAGTGTAGCATGAACCTAAATAATATAAGCTCTATTTTGATGATTCCTTCACTTCTTTTGGATTTGTAGTTGGTATATTATTGATTACACTACAAAGGGATTTGATTCCCAAAACATTTCATATTAATTTTCATTATACCAATAATATGGCTGAGTATGATGCACTTATTATAGGATTGTCTTGAAATTCAGTGGGATATTCAACATTTAATGGTCTATGGTTATTCTCAATTGATCATCAATCAAACCACTAACCAGTATTAGACTAGAGATGACAAGCTTTGCTTTGTACAAGCTCATTGTTGATAATCTCAAGGTTCATTTCAAATCTCTATAGTTTGAATAAGTACCAAGGGCCAACAAC
Organism: Torreya grandis; assembly: GCA_037957365.1. NCBI lineage: Eukaryota > Viridiplantae > Streptophyta > Pinopsida > Cupressales > Taxaceae > Torreya > Torreya grandis. Next base: position 4,357,126 of record JARHVA010000625.1, read on the forward strand.
ATATTTTTTGATGCGATGGAAAATATTAGGTCAATGATACAGATTGATGGTGGGGATAAAGAGTATCAATTTTTGATTAAGAATTTTCTACAACCTACACATATTATGCCAGATTCAGAAAGGGTATGCCCATTACTGGTTCCAATCCCCCACCTGAACTACCTTGGTATCAAGACTTATAATTACTTTCATGATCATGTTTTTCACCTGACTTATCCAATAACCAACAAAAACCACTCCTTCACCATCTGGATTGTTATACCCTCCTTGGAAACATGCTTTATTATAAAGATTATGATGGAATGCTACTTCATTATTTATCTTTGGGAGAATCCAAGCTAGCACTAAAGGAGGTTCATGAAATAATGTGTGGGGTCTACACTAACGATGTAGCCTTAGCTAAAAATATCCTTAGAATAGGCTATTATTGGCCAAAAATGGAGATAGATGCTTGAAATTATGTGCAGAAGTGTGTTCCTTGTCAACAACATGGAAATTTGATACATGCACCTTCGTTAACACTACATTCGATCATAACACCATGGCCATTTTTTACTTAGGGCCTCGATGTCATTGAGAAAATAAACCCTACATCTTTAGATGGCCATAAATGCATTTTAACTGCTATTGATTACTTTTTGAGTGGATTGAGGCTATTTCTCTCACTTAAGATACAAAAAAGTAGATAGCCAAATTAATTCATTACCATATCATCTATCGATATGGCAGCCTAACATGAATTATATTTGATAATGGAAAATACTTTGTAAACAAAGACATTAAAGACCTTTATACAAAATTCAAAATCAAGCATAATAAATCCACACCATATAACCCACAAGGAAATGGATAAGTTGAGGCATTAAACAAGACCATTATAGATATTTTAAACAAGATTGTCAATGATGATGGTTGCAATTAGCACTTTTAAAAATTTCCTTCCCTTTGGGCTTATCAAACTAGTCATTTAACCCCTACATGAGCCACTCCATACTCCCTTGGTTATGGCATAGAAGCTATTATCCCAATTGAGATTGATTTGCCTTCATTGCAAGTTTCTTTGGAACATATTAAAGATGATGAAGAGTACAAAGTCTCAAGGTTGTAATAACTATAGCTTCTTGATGGTAGGTGTTTAGCTTCCTTAAAAAACTTGCAAGCATATCAGTATAGATTACATAGAGGCTACAATAAATGCATTTTCCCTCAGGATTTTGAGATTGTTGATCTATTCTTGAAAGATAATTAGAATAACATAAATGTTTAATGCAAGAAAAAAGGTAATTTCCAACCAAATTGGTTGGGACCATTTGTTATCATGATGAACTATGGATCAAGGGCATATTGACTTGCTAAACCAGATGGTTAAGAACTTCCAGAGCCGATGAACATTTTACACCTAAAGAGGTTGTACACTTGACATATTTGAACCATTTTCTACAAGACTCCTTACTTGGGGGTAACTTGTGTTGAAGTATTTTATCCTACCTTTATATCTTGGACTATCCTCTCATAGACCATAATCTTTTGACCTACCTTAGACCATTCTTTCAAGAACCATATTCTTTTCACAACTCTAGATAGTGAAAGTTTTGGACCATTAGCACTCTAAACATATTTTATCTAACCTTGGACCATCCTCTTATGGACCATATTCATTTTATACCATCTTCTTTTGGACCAGATTCATTATGGACTATTCTCTTTGAGAACCACATTCTTTTCATATCCCAAGGTTGTTGTATCCTGAACATATTTTATCCCTTGACCAATTATGATACTGATTATGAATCATTATCATTATGAACATATTCAATGCTAGTTCTATAAACAAAATCAGCTTAGATAGTATTTTGCATCTTTTTCTACAAACGAGTGAACATGACTTCATCTTTAGCTTAGGATCTTTGCCTAGTGCATGGTTCTTTATATTTTATCTACTATTACACACTATTGTATTATTTTGTTGTTGCTTGGTAGGCATTATTTCCTTATCAAGATCCTTGATTTGCTAATTTGTGAGCATGTGCCATTGCAGTCAACTTTAACTATTATTAGAGCTTTCAGTTAGGTCCCTGATACATTGTTTATATCCATGAGTGTCATTGCAGTTGACTTAGCTATTATTGGAACTTCTACTCTTGGATGAGAATCTCCTTGATTATTTGGTTCCCCCTTTATACATATTTTATCTTAAAAACACCAAAAACATTAGAAAACAATCCACAAAAGAAAAAAACATTATCTTACTCTTTTGTGTATTTTGATCCTCATGCTTTTACCGTTTTTCAAGTAATCTTATCCCACACACTTGCCATTTTGAAAGACCATTCTCATTTGTCTCATTGGTTTTATTTGCTTCACTTTTATTTTACAACATTTATTAGGTTTTTCCAATCATCACCTTTTTCTTCTATCCCACTTACTGGGAGAACTACATTCAACCTAAAATTCATGTTGGACCATGCATCCATGGAACTATATAGACAATGTCCACTTGTCTTGTACATCTAGAGTTAGCTCAGACAACCCCTTCTTTTTCTTCTCTTCCCCGATTTCTTCCACATTATTTCCCTATTATTTGGAAGTGACTTTGTGTCCTTGTTCTTGTTACATTGTTGTAGAAAGTAACACCTCTATTACACGTACCTGAACAACTATTTTTTAACCACACTAACTTGGTTTTTATTTGTGTGTGTTTATTTGATTTTTATTGGTGTTTTATTATTTTTTATTGGTGTTTTGTTGTGCTTTCTTGACTCTTCATTTATGTATTTTTCTTTCCTTTGGTTGTTTATTCTTGTTGGTCTTTTGTTTTCTTGTTTGGTATTGTTCTTTCTTTTATTTTTTAGGAACATCTTAATGGTCCACATAGATATTGATTATTCATATCTTGATATCATGTTATTAAGTTGTTCTTGCTTTGTTTTTAAAAATTCTTGTTCCTACTTAAGTCTTGATTGTTCATATCTTGGTTTTAAGTTAGGTTCATTTATGTTTTCCTTTTCTTTATTTTTGTTTGTTTTTGTTTAAATGTAAATAGTTGTAACTTTGGTCTTGGTCATTTTTTACCATTATCCTTAGTTATAGGTATTCACATTTGAATCAGATCTATGCAAGTGAAATGCCATGTCATTATAAGTTCTTCATACTTATGATGCCTAATTTAATTTTGCTATAGAAAGAACTTTGTGCTTTGGATTCAAGTCTCAAATGTTGATGAAAATTCAATGAACAACTCTCAAGATCATCAATTATAAACTAGGCTCAATAGGTTTGCCATTTTGACTCTATGCTTAGATGTGCATCTCTTAGCATACATCATGATTCTAATCAAACCTTGGTCAATTTTATTCATCCCTCATTCCATTCTCTCCCACTTTTGGGTGAACTACATTGGCTTGAGGTCCATTTGGACTATGTAAGAAAAATTTGGATACATGATGTATATCGGGTCAGCTTGGCCATCTTCATTCTTTTTTCCATCTCTTTCACCACTTTGTGCATTATTGTATGCTTGGTGTTTTGTGTATTTTTCAAATTCATTCCACCATCGCATCTAAATTTATGCCCAATCATCTTTAATCTATGTAATAGGCTATATCCTTGAGCTATTGCTTGCTAATTTGCCCTAACAGGGCATAAAATTTGAACCAACCATTGAATCAAATCATCCCTACAAGGGCAAACAATTCTTTATTAGTGATCAAAATCAGCCCTACTAAGGCAAAATTGTTTATCAAATGATAATATTCACTCTAATGGATCACATTATTATCTCCTCTCTTTGGAGACAATGTTCTCTTTTTCTTCTAATTTTAATCTCTATAGACTTTCACCCTTGTTCTGGCAATATTTTTGTGTGCAACTTGTCTTGGGATTTATCATTTCATAAGCACATAACTTGCACCCTAGCTTTGGGTGTGTTCAAAGTACGTCACTTATATTTTTAGATTGTATCCTTCCCATTCCCACATCTTTAGGGCCCATTATATTCTAATTATATTTGTGGGATTTAATATGTTCTACAAATTAATCTCACTTTCTCTCTCTTTTCAAGAGTCCATACTTCTCTTTCATCCTTGTATGTCCTCTTGAGGGGGCATCATGGGTCATTTCCTTCCAATATATTCTTGACAACTCTTTTATTTTAAAATTTGTTGCTTCACTAAATGTCTGGTTACACTTTCTCAAATAGGGGGAAAATGTAGACATCCAATTCCTAACACCATTTATGATGAAATTGTCAATCTTACTTGAAATTTATGAAAATGCACAATTTGGGCCAAAATAACTTAAACATGCTAAATGGTTCAAGTTTTTCGTATACAAGTGATGATTTAGGATATTGTATCCCTAAATGGGGGAATACATTTTATGTGATTCCTAACTTTTCTCAAATCATTTCGATTCAAAATGGTAAAAATGCATTTTAGTGCCTTGGATCACTCTTTTCTTCTAATTCATAAGCACATGTCATGTGCCTATGTTATTTTTTGTTGGCAATATCTTAAATGGGATCACATTCTATACACAACTAACATCTCCTTCTATATCCTCCTGAGTCAAATTATAATCCAATAATATGACATTCTGACTAGTTTGATTAATTATGCACCAATTTCTAAAGTATTACACTAAAATTGATTAATCTTAGGCAAATTAAACCAAACTATAAGCTTAAGTAAGAATTCCATGAAGAAAATTGAATATTATTTTATTAGAAATTGATTCCCAATATTTACATCACCTAATGACATGATCAATGGGGTGGCATCCATAATCCATAAATGTAGCTAATATCAGGTTTATGGGCACCCAAGCCTCATTAATGCCTCTTCCTCCCAAATCATTATGAGGATATTTATGGATTTTAATTGCATAATTGTATTAATTCATAGCCACACATTTCAATCTTGAGATAGATGGTCATGGTTAATCCTCATCCATTTGAAAAATATATAAATAGGAGGCTTCCCACTCACATATTTAAGCTTAAATTGTTTAAACTTATAATGTAGGATTCTCTCTACAAATCATTTGTGTAGATTGATTACTATGTTTTATTTACAATAGGATAGCTTCATTTGATAGGCATATTAGTGATTTCATATCATGAGATTAGATTATGCATGGTGATCTTGAGATGATAGAGGATTTGGGAATCCATTATTGATAAAGATAAGAACACCAAATCAAGGGGGAAAACATGCTTGGAGCTGCTCTTGGATGGTGGATCACTCTTGAGAAGGTAATAGGTATATGTGTTTTCTTTCAATTGATTCTTATTGTCATTTGCAAACACCATTAAATAAGTTGGCCTAGATTGTTAGTTATTATGCATTCTTTTGTGTTTTTCATGAATAATGCTTGAAATAATCCTCTTTGTAATCCATCTCTACACATCTTTCTCAACCAGTAAAACAATCGTGCATTCTTGAATTATGATGTGAAATTATTTGACCAAATGTAATGTTTCTTGAAAGTAATGTTCCTCTCAGTCAATTATCCATAGAACATCTCAAAAAAACCTTTTACATACTATGTACAATGTGATCAGTCAATACTAACATAAAAATGGTACTCCATTAATATCTTTTGATCTTACTCTGTACTATCAGGTGCATGAATGAATGCTATATGCAAAAATATGAAAACTTGTATTGAGTTGTAATATTATGACTAAACTTCCATTTGTCATTTGTATGTATAATTACCAAAAATATCAGCTACTGAAATAATAAAACCAAGTGGAAATGTGTCCTTAGCTTGAAATGTCCATCCAACCATTTAACCCTATGTGTGCACCTTGCATACTCATAAACAATTTCTTCCCTGAACTTGACCATAAATTTTGAAATAGGTATCTATTTTGTAATAACCTCACACCTTTTAGATTATTTATCATGTTTTAATTAATAAATCACATATTTTTATTTGTTGAAATTAAATAATTCCTATCCAATTGCACTTGTACTCTCCTCATGGATATAATTTGTTTAATTTTTGTCAATCCACCACAAATTTTGTAATTTCCATCCAAACATGCTTTGTTATAAAATAAATGTCCCTTTGGTCTTTCACAAAAAATGGTTGGAATAAATTCCCTAGCTAATTTTGATAGAACTTTTCTGCCTCACTCCTAAAAAATGTTGTCAATATGCAAAGAAAAATGTATATGGTGAAAAACATCATAGTGTATTTAAAGTTCAACATGTTTCCTACAACACTAAGTGGTGCATGTGTAATTTGTTTTTATATAGAATGGTTTGGCCATCTTAAAATAGATTTGACTAATATAAATTTGTGGATATTTTTCCAAAAACTTAGATTACAGTTGTGTTTGGTTTATATCCAAGAATTTTTTTGGATGTGGTTCATGATTATGAGAACCAACTCTTATTTTCACTACATATCTTGTATTGGGTGAAAATATTATATTGTATTTCTAAAATTATGAAATTAAATATTTGAGAGCATCAGTTATAACCTTGTCCTTTCTTTAAAGTATACCAAAAAATGTCAAGATCTCAATGGTATTAGCATCATTAAGTCTTTAGAATCTTCTAATTGATTTCATTAATATTTTTATATTTATGTCCAGTGCTCAGCTTGTTTTTTAAATCAATTATTTTTCCCTATTTAACCACTTATTGCACAAGTTCTAATTATACATCAGACAATATTACTATCTTTATTGCATGATTATAGGCCTATAATATAATATGCACATGTAGATTTTCAACAATTTCATTATTTTCATCATCCATGTTAGATGTTCTTAGTCATAGGGTATACATTTTAGGTCTCATCTTAATCAATTTCATAAATGAAACAAACACTTGACATTTTTGACTATCAAAATGTAATTTATCAAAGAAATTATCCCAAAAAATTTAAGCTAGTATTCTTGAATAGCATTCAGACATTTTTTATGCATTGGTTTCAAAATATTTTCATAGACTTCAATTAAGTGCTTGCCTTTTATACGCATAATCCTTAGAGGTGTTGTTAATGGTGGAATTTATTGAGAGGGTGTTTCAAAATTGTTATGTTCACTACTAGTTTATTCATTATTAGTTTCATTTTTTATTTGTGGGATGACATTTTATTCATTTTTACTTTCATAATTATGTGTTTCCATGAAAATATATTCATTGATAGGGGTAAATCATCATGGATAGATTTTTCATCAACAAAATCAAAAAAATTATACTTTGAATGTGGATTTGAAATATAATTTGGACTTCTAGGTAAAAATTCATCATCATTATCAAATTCTTTATTGTCAATATCATCATTATCTATGACATTTGGCTCATTAGGGATAGTCTTTGTACCTTATCTTGAATGAAATGATTGCATTCACACCTTTTATTTTTGTCTCAACTCTTCTAATTATTCCAATGTTTTGTGCTTCAACTTATTTATCTACTTTGAATGATCTCCATCACCCATGAATAGACAAAGAATAATTTTAAATTCTATTTGATGGTTGGGACCCAAAGAAAAAATTTATTTCTTTTGATAGTGGGGAACCCAAAAATTAATTTGATTCCTCTTGTCTTCACCATGGAAAACATAAAATGATGTAAAGAATGTTTGTGGGGTCAGAATTCTCAAAACACCCTAAAAATATATACGTTGGACAATGACTTTTTGTCTATTGAGACAATAACACATATGCATTATAATATAATGTGTATGCATTATTTTAACTACGTCTATTTCCAATAATGCATACATGTTATGATATAACACATACACATTATGCATAGTATGCCTATGTGAACATATATCATATTGTTATGATATATGATTATATTACATTATGTAAACCAATGTTATATTATTATTCTTAGCTTGATTTACCTATATGTCACATCCTATACAATTGATTAAGACATAATTTAGATTTGTAGGGCTCAATTTAGCCCAAATGACATGTTTAATTGCACAAATTGACTAATTGGAATAAATCATGACTAATTTAGGCCAAAATCACATCTCTAATTGCAGCAAAAGACTAATTAGATCAATTCATGACTAATTTAGCTCCAAATCACCTCCTACTCTTATATAGTTAGGTTGAAAGGGCTCGAATTGGCCCTAATTTATTTCTTGATTGAATTGGTGGACTTTCTGCTTTATTTTGTTATGATATTGGGGTCAATTAACCACCAAATTACTTCTATATAGTCAAAATTAGATTCACAGGGTTTAATTTTATCAAAATTACATCAATCATTATAACAATGGATTAATTAGGTAAATATGCAGGGAAAAAGAGGTAATTAACCCCTATAATCACATCATAGACTTGAAGTTAGGTTTAAGGGGTTCAAATTATCCCCAATTACCTTCATATTTCCATTTGTATTGAAATTAGGGTCAATTAAGCCATATGTTGCATCCTATACAATCAATTGACCCATAAATTAGGTTCACATGGCACAATTTGTCCCAAATCATGTCACTAATTGCATCAATTAACTAATTAGATCAATTCATGACAAAATCAAACCTAATTGATCCCCAAATCATGTCATGATCTTATTGTTAGGTTGAAGGGTATCAAATTGGTCCCAATTTATTTTGTTATTGAATTGGTGGACTATTTTTTTTATTTTTTTATAATATTGGGATCAATTTACCCCTCTAATTACATTGAATGTATAGGTAAAATCAAGTTCATGGGATTCAATTTTATCCAACTTGCATCACTAATCCAACAATCGACTAATTGGCTCAATATGTCAATAAATATGGGATCATTTATCCCTAAATCACATCTTAGACTCACATTTAGGTTAAAATGTTTTTAGATTGGCCCTAATTACCTTCATTTTTTGCATTTGTGATAAAATTAGGGTTTAGGTTTTTAGCAATCAACTAATAGGGTCGAATGAAAACCAAGATGTTATATTTGAATCAATTTGTTATATCATAACAAATATAATACTTTCTTCTAAAATAAATAACTAATAGAGAATATACATCTCTTGAATATCATCCTCACGACCACTTATGAAGTGAGACAGCCAGACCAATTCATCCCTTGGTAATAATAGTGTAGGTTTTTATTCATTAATTATTATTATCCTCTACCTGATTACAAAACATATACTATTGGGGATCAACCAACAATATTGATTACACTTATGAAAGCAATTAAACACGGAATTAAATCAAAATGATAAGTAACTAGAATGATAAATAGCAAACAATGAGAGATATAAGAAACCACCCTGAAAACTTGTATTAAACTCTTTACAGAAGGAATACAATTGAAGAAACTTCTTTTCTTCCACACCTCTCTCAGATGTACAGATCTCTCTCTAGATCTCTTTCCCTCAAGAGCACTCTCTCTCAAGTACAATCAACTCCAACAACCTGGAATGATTCACATATACAATTCTGTACTATTCTTCAACATTCTCATACACTACAATAAGCTAAGAAGATCTATCCTATTATATAATAATTAGGCAACTTGAGCATGCATTTACAACCAATAGTTATACCTCTTAAACAAGGGCTCTAAAATAGTCTTACTAATAATAGAGATGCGAACTTAAGACTATGACTTAATCTTGACATGCAAACACTCGGTTCTATCCACAGAAATAGCTTTTTGGATGCACAGGTAATCGGCATCGGTTCCTACCTGTTTGCCTGTGACTAACGTCGACTTATCCCTACCGACGCCGACATCTCTTGAACTACTCTTGATCAACGTCGGTCGCTCCTAACCGATGTCAGTGACTGTGTAAACTTGCAACTATCAAATCTACTCACTTGGTGAAGCTTTTATCTCCACACCTTAACAATCTCCCACTTGGAGATAAAAAGCTGCACTAGTACCTGTACAGCAACATCTTATAGCTCCTCCATCTTCAACTCAATCATGAAGACCAACAGAAGTTGAATGAAGATTCAACTTCTCCTTTATAACTGGCTTGGTTAACATATCAGCAAGATTCTTATCTGTATGGATCTTCTCTAGCTTCAAATCACCATCCTCCAATACCTGTCTTATGAAGTGGTACCTAAGCTGTATGTGCTTTGTTCTTGAATGAAAGGCTGAATTCTTAGCCAAATGAATTGCACTATGACTATCACTGTATAATCTGCAACTCTCTTGCTCCTTTCCAAGCTCTTCCATGAACCGTGTCATCCATATCATCTCTTTGCTAGCCTCTATGACTATAATATACTCTACTTTTGTAGTTGACAAGGCAACAACCTTCTGCAACTTTGATATCTAGCTAACCGTCGTTCCAACAATAGTGAAAACATATCCTGTGGTGCTCCTCCTGCCATCCAAATCACCTGCCATATCTGAATCTACATACAACAATAGAATAATATATCTACCATTATCCAATCTCTTAAAATACAAATAATGGTCAGATTGACACCTACTGTAGCCATGCTCAGTCATAAACCTGTCAAATCTCAAATACCACTATCTAGGAGCTTGCTTGAGGCTATACAAGCTTTTCTTTAATCTGCACACTAACTTCTCCTTACCTTTGACCTCAAATCCTTCCAGCTATTCCATATATATTTCTTCATCCAAATCTCCATGAAGAAATGTTGTCTTAACATCAAGCTACTCAAGATGCAAATCCTCAATAGCAACTAAAGATAATACAGTCCGTATAGAAGTCATTTTAACAATAAGAGAAAAAATCTCACCAAAATCAATACCTGGCTTTTGTGCAAATCCTTTCACTACCAACCTGGCCTTATATCTCATCTGTCCATTCTCATCTTCCTTCAATCTATAGGTCCATCTGTTCTTTAGTGTCTTCTTACCTACTGACAACTCAACCAAATCCCATGTTTGGTTCTCTTGCAAGGACTCCATTTCCTCAACCATGCCATACTCCCACTGATCCTTGGATTCTACCTATATTTCTTCTTCAAAACTCTCTGGTTCTCCACCATCAGTAAGCAATAAATAGAATAATGAAGGAGAATATCGAATTAGAGGTTTACTTACCCTTTTTGACCTCTTGATGGGCATCTGAGACTCATCCACAACACGCTGTCCACCCAAATTCTCTGACAGTGACCGACCTCGGTTACTTCCAGGCCTGTAACTGGCCAACGTCAGTTCTTCCTAACTGACGTCAGTTTTTATCCTACCAACGTCAGTCACTGTCTGATCGACATCGATTTCTGTTCTATCGACATTGGTTCCTGCTTGGCCGACGTCGGTCTCTGTGTTTTCCTTTCTATGATTAATTTTTCTTGTGACCTCATTTTGGACCGCCACCTCATCCAATTCTCCATTGCTCTACCCAGATTGATTTAGCTTCTTCAGCTGATCACTATACATCACTTTCTCATTGAAAACAACATCACGGCTCTTAATTATCTTGTTAGTTCCTAGATTCCAAAACCTAAACCTGAAATCATCAGAGCCATAGCCAATAAATGTGCGCCTCATAGACTTAGCATCCAGCTTCTTTCTATTTTCCTTATCAACGTGCACAAAGGCTTCACAACTAAAAACTTTGAGAAATGAGAGATCTACCTTTTTACCTATCCATGCTTCTTCTGGAATTCCACCATCCAGAGCTGTAGAGGGTCCTCTGTTAATCAGGTACATTGCAGTATCAACAGCTTCTGCCCAAAACTCTAAGGGCAAACCAGCATGTAACCTCATACATCTTGCACACTCCATTATTATTCTATTCATCCTTTCAGCAACTCCATTTTGCTGAGGTGTCCTTGGAACCGTCCTTTGCCTACGGATTCCATGCATATAACAATACCAGTTGAAATTATAGCTGCAAAACTAACCACCATTGTCAAATCTCAGGCACTTCAATCTTTTGCCTATTTCATTCTCAACCATAGCTTTCCAAATCTTAAAAGTCTCAAATACATCAGATTTCTTCTTAATACAATAGACCCATACCTTTCTTGTAGCATCATCTATGAATGAAACATAGTACTGTGATCCTCTAATAGAAGCAACCTGAGCTAGTCCCCACACGTCTGTGTGAACAAGATGCAACTTATGCTTCTTCTTTGTTGATCCAGTCTTGAGAAAACTCACTCTCTTCTATTTCCCAAAAACATAGTGCTCACAAAAATCTAGATCTATGCTTTTCAAATCTGAAAGCTTACCTTTAGACTTAAGAATTGGCATTCCCTTCTCACTCATGTGGCCAAGCCTTGAGTGCCACAACTTTGCATCCACATCTGAAGTAGATAATATAGAAGGAGAATTGTTAGTAACACAATTACATAAATAGAGAGTACCTATTCTCTTACCTCGAGCCATAACAAGTGCACCCTTGGTCACCTTCCAAGATTCAGTTGTGAGAGTTACTATACAACCCTCATCCCCTAACTTTCCTATAGAAATCAAATTCCTCTTCAAGCTAGGAACATGCATAACATCTCTCAACACCCATGTGTTGCCATTCTGCATTTTCAGTTGCACTTTTCCTTTGCCAATAATTTTACAAGGCTCATCATCCCCTAGATACACTATTCCAAAATTTCCATGGACATAGTCACTAAAATATTCTCTATTGGGGGTAGCACGAAAAGATGCACCAGAATCTAACACCCAAGATTCTATATTATTATGCAAAGAGAATATTAAAGCATCTTATGCAATACCTACAACCTTTGCTTCTTCTTTTCCTTCGTGTTGATTGTCCTCTTTAGGCTTTGACCAGCAATCTCTGCTTATGTGCCCTATCTTTCCACAATTCCAGCATTGTGGCTTCTTGCCATTTTTGGATTTGGATCTACCTCTCACCTTTGACTTAGACCTTGATCTCCCTTTCTTGCTCTTCTCTTTTTGCCTTCCCCTGCTCTCAAAACTTAAAGCATTTCTAGATGTTTCCTCTATGCTTTTCCTGCGAATTTTTTCATTCAAGATAACACTAACAACATCCTCTACTTTTAAAATATTTGAAGCAGATGCAGTATTACTAACTGCCATTACCAAGCTCTGCCAGCTTTTAAGCAAAGAACATAATATTAAAAGAGCTTTAATTTCATCATCAAACACAATATTGACTGAACTTAATTGATTTACAATTCCATGGAAATCATTTAGATAATTAGATACAGATCCACCTTCCTGCATACACAAATTAAATAACTGCTTCATAAGATATACCTTATTTGAAGCTGAGGGTTTTTCATACAAATTTGCTAAAGTAGTCATCAACTCTACCATTGACTTTGCCTGTGATAAATTAGATATCACAGTAGATGCTAGACTCAGTCTTATAGACCCCAGAGCCTTTCTATCAAGAACTTCCCATTCTTCATCATCCATGTCTGTGGGCTTCTTTACAATCCCACCTAATGGTAAGTATAGATCTTTTTGATACAGATAATACTTTATCTGCATTCTCCAATGTTGATAATTTTTGCCATTAAACTTCTCCATTCTCAGTTTACTTTCTTCTACCATTGCTTCTCCCACTCAAACAAAAATCCCTACAGAAACCCCTGTGAGTACCCTGTAATCAATACACACTACACGGATCTAAAACACCTGTTAGTGAACCTGGCTCTGATACCACTTATTGGGGATCAACCAACAATATTGATTACACTTATGAAAGCAATTACATGCAGAATTAAATCAGAATGATAAGTAACTATAATGATAAATAGCAAACAATGAGAGATACAAGAAACCACCCTAAAAACTTGTATTAAACTCTTTACAAAAGGAATACAATTGAAGAAACTTCTTTTCTTCCACACCTCTCTCAGATGTACAGATCTCTCTCTAGATCTCTTTCCCTCAAGAGCACTCTCTCTCAAGTATAATCAACTCCAACAACCTAGAATGATTCACATATACAATTCTGTACTGTTCTTCAACATTCTCATAAACTACAATAAGCTAAGAAGATCTATCCTATTATATAATAATTAGGAAACTTGAGCATGAATTTACAACCAATAGTTATGCCTCTTAAACAAGGGCTCTAAAATAGTCATACTAATAATAGAGATGCAGACTTAAGACTATGACTTAATCCTAACATGCAAACACTCAGTTTTATCCACGGAAATGCTTTCTGGATGCACAGGTAACCGACATTGGTTCCTGCCTGTTTGCCTATGACCGATGTCGGCCGATCCCTACCGATGTCGGCATCTCTTGAACTGCTCTTGACCAACATCGGTCGTTCCTGACCGACGCCGGTGACTGTTTAAACCTGCAACTATCAAATCTGCTCACTTGGTGAAGCTTTTAGCTCCACACCTTAACATATACAATGACAATATTTCATTCTAAAACATGTTTAAGCACAAATTGGATAAAATCATATGGTTTTACCTAGATATTATGATTAATTAGCCATTACATGCTTTGTAAAGTATGTAAGAGTACCACCTACCATGGTTACCTCTTTCCTTACATTTTCATAGACCTTTCCAAGTACACCTAGGTTATAAGCAAGTACATGATATGCATGGGCCTATTCCTCACCATACCCCTGCACTATTAGTTGTTGATCATTTATATGCCCTTCAACTTCCAAAACATGGTTATTAAATAGTATCCCACCTCCTATCTACATCCTCTTTATTCTTCTTGGTCATTTATCACATGTGAACCCATTCCTCACCATATCCCAAGCATTATTATCCATTAGTCATTCATGTGCCTTTCACCTTCCCAAGTATATTTTTGACTTTAGTCCCATCCCTTCCCATATACAACCTCTTTATTCCTATTGGTCATTAATCACATGGCTCTATTCATCACCATAACTCAAGTACTATTAGTATTTGGTATTCTATTTGTCCTTCACCTTCCCAAATGAGGATTTGAATTTAGTTTACTCCCTCCCATCTACACCCTCTTTTTTCTTTTATCATTTTGTACTTGCCTACACCTGTCTTTCTCGTACTCACAAAACCTTAATCCAATTGAGAAGGACAACCTTAAAACCAACTTTCTTGTTAATCTAGACACTTACTTTTGTTATAATGGTTGTATTTATTAGTCATTAAATTACATTATTCTAGGGTACTAGTATGTTTGTCGATCAACAATCTAGATTAGGCTCTTATTAGAGCATTTTTTCTCTATGTTATGGTTTTTTCATGTCATTTTACCAATAATTACCTCTTTTTTTCCTCTCTCCTTCCCTCATGTTTCCTTGGATTTATAATATTTTATCCAAAAATGTACACTAAATGGTTTTTGCCCTAGAAGTGTATCGTGTATGATTCTAGGGGTGGGCCCCTTTGACCCTTCTTTTGGGCATCTCATGTTATGTGACCTTGGTTTGTTGGAATTCTTGTTTGTTGTGTGTTAGCTTACATGCCAATAAAATCCTAAATTGAATTCAAGAAGTCTATCAATATAATAAATGTATTATAATATAGGACATTAAAGAGATATACAATGAATGTGTGAAAGTAATCAATTCAAACGTTTAGAGTAGTGATTCAAGAGTGTAAAGAAATGTGAAGCACTTATTAGTGAAGTAATAATTTATTGTAACATGAAAATTCATATAAATTACACTCTATCATCATTGGATTGCCTCACATTATTTATACTTGGTTCATTGCTTGCAATATTGTGACATGTGCAAAGGGACTTGGTAAGTAGTCAATTCTTAAAAACACAATTCCTAAAATTACCATTTTATGTATCCATTGATGCTATGACAACATAGCGCATATGTGTAATGTAATGTGTACATGATCCATAAAACATACGTGATATCTTCAGTTTGAATTTAAAAACCAAGCCTTTTGAATCAAAAATGATTTGGATTCCCAAGCCAAAGGCTTGGACCTATCAACACATAGTTGAATCTGAGAGTTTTGAAAAAAAACAACAAAATTCAAATTCCATCACCAAATACACTAAGTATTTCAATGATACAATTCATAAAATTATCACCACAATGATGAGAATGCTCTCCTCTTTCCAAATATATGATTTTTTATAATTTTTGGTTATTTTAAGGTTTCAATCTGTGTTGATTTCTAACTATAATTTTTTTAGGCCACTACATGCCTATCTATGTTTCTGTATATTTTTTTTCATTGATCCAAATGCAAAAAATATATATGGTTACAAACTAGGCCTAATTCTACATGCATTCAAAAAAATAGTTTTTTTTTTTTTTTGCTAGGTAGTTAGGGGGTTCCACATGGCTGGCTATCCACTTTTTGGTCATTTTTTCAAGATCTATTTACTCATAAAACTAATAAAAAAATTATTCATTGAAAAATTATAAAATAATATAGGTTACAAATTATATGAACTTATCTAAAGTTTCAATAAATTATTTTAAACAATATTAAACAATGCTAAAAAAAGAGGGGTTGTATGGTCGGCTATCTACTATGTTTTCCTAAAAAATAAGAGTTATTATTTAAATTTTAGATGTTTGACCTAGTTATACTTAACCATTTTTATATAAAGAATAGTGTTTTTGAAACTAGACTCAAATTTATACAATTCATGTTCTTACACCATCCTCAAATTTTGAGTGTATCCATCTCAAATTATCCATAGAAGTTCAAACTTCTCAATTTTCAAGGAAAAACATGTCTACAAATAGGCCCCTTTTTGTCCCCCAACTTTGTGCACTTACCCTTTATTATTTGATAATCTATTAATAAACATGCTTTAATGGGTCTCATAACTAATACATAACCTGAATATATTCAAGTAAATATCAAAAAATAATACAACATACAATATCCCCAAGGGCTATAAAAATAACAAGGCAAACTTCAGCGAAAATTACACTAAATATTTGATAACATTCCACTAGTAATTAGCATAGAACCTAGGACCTGACCCAGCTAAGAACCAAAATAAAATCAACCAGTAGGAGTTTAAGGGTAAGAATCCTCAAAGTCTAAGTAGTTGATCAGGGCCATAACCTTGGTGATGTATTT
Organism: Torreya grandis; assembly: GCA_037957365.1. NCBI lineage: Eukaryota > Viridiplantae > Streptophyta > Pinopsida > Cupressales > Taxaceae > Torreya > Torreya grandis. Next base: position 4,374,055 of record JARHVA010000625.1, read on the forward strand.
TGTCTTCCTACTTCCTTCATTTTTGAAGTGACCCATAGTTCACTTAATCAGATCTTTAGTTGTGACTTCTAACTCCCTCTTATTTACCATAGTGCTTTTACTTTGAATTTTAGCTACAAATTTCCCCACTCTTTCTTCTTGGCCAGATTGACCAACCTTTCAACACTCATTTTGAGGAACCTCTTCTAGGACTGGGTTTCTTTTTCATCTTTGGTTTCCCATGCATGCAACTCTCTATCCTGATATTTTCCCATCCCTCCACCATGCAGGTTGGTTCCTTCAAAATGTAAGATTGCCAAGTGAATCCTCAATACCTTCATTTCATCATATATCTCATTGCATAATTTTTATTGTTTTGAAATTTTAGACTCCATGTTTTCCATTATCTCCTCTAAGTCTAGGATTTTTATACTCTTGGCCGAGGGAGACTCAAATCTTTCCTCAATATTTTTCATTTTATCCCTCCTTTTTTCCTCTATGGATGGCTCTGGGTTTTAATTTGCTTCAGCGATCTCATTCTTAGGCTCCTTCACCTTAACTTTTAGCACTTTCTCTTCACCTTTACATTTCTTCCCAACATGATCATAAGTGGGCTTGTGCATTCAACTTTGTCATTTCAAGAAAATGGTATTAATATTAATAGAGCTTTTCTAGAAAAAACTATGTCAAAGTTTTCGATGCTCAATGTTTCAGATCATCTTCCATGATCCTTCATCAGGTGAAAAGATGATTAAGGATCATGGAAGATGGTCTGATACATTGAGTATCAAAAAATCGTCAACACATTTCTTTCCAAAAAAACTCTATTAATTAAATGGACTATGAAAATATCAAATATTTGTATTAATATGTTAGCATCTTTATTTTACAATCATATAAATTATAATATTTTAAAAAATAATTTAAATTATATTGTGACAACACCTCATAATATATGCAAATCTTATAAAATGTGTAAATAAATATTTTTATTTATATATAATTATTTTTATGGATAAAAATATTTATTCTATCAATTTAATATACATTTTTTTTACTAAAGATAATTAAAAATAAACCATAAACTAGGGGGGAAATGAAAAACCATCCCATAAATTCATAGGAACCAAAAGTTAGAGGGATGAAATCCTAAATTCATCGAAGCATGGATTCAATCCACCCTAGAAGACTGAAAATGAGGTGTTTACTGAGGTCCACAAAATCTCATACTACAGACTCAACACATATATCATAGATGATCTCAAACTTACAACTCAATCAATCATTGATCAAGCAATATCTTAATTCTTCTATTATATTTAGGATCACAATTACATATAATCTGATTAGTTTTCTATTAAAGTACTATATAAAAATGGATATACTAAGTCAGAGGGAAAATTACATAGGCCCATTGTAGTCTTAGAATAATAATAATAATAATTATTATTATTATTATAATAACAACAACAACAACAATAACAACAATAATAATAATAATAATTTTGAAAAAAGGTTTAACCCCTGGCTAAGTAGTTATGCTTCTACCAATATTGAATTATCTAGATCAGGTTCCTACCTAGTATCTTCATCATGTTCTCATTATTAGATGAGGAAGGACCAGGAGGGAAAAATTGTGTAGTAGTAAGATGACTTCCTCAAAAATATAGATTTCTATTTTTTTCCTTCCCATGATTGAGAGTCTCTAGGTCTTCCAAGATTAGTTTTTGGTGATGTGTCACATCAACTCCTAGGCATGCAACTACATAATTAATATTAGAGATGTGTTCAAGGAGAGAAAAGGAAGAAACCACATTTGAAATAATGTTGGCATAAATTATTGATTGTGCCATTTTGAATATATTTCACCTGCCCATTATGTCATTAGGGTAAGTAACATGTTATTTAGTAAGGAGGCCACATTAGTCACTTCCACATTCTCATCATCTACTACTAGTCTCAACATCCTCTTCACCCACATCCCCAAGTAAGGATTCTTGATCTCTTTTTCCATTTTTACCAAAAATATTCCCTAAGTCTAAGATTCTCATTTGATGGGAAGATCCATACTTGTCGCCCATTCAATCTACATAGCAATAAGTAAAGGATGAAATTATTGGTATAAAAAATAATTGGGATAGAAAATACTACCCTTTAATATATAAAGTTGGGGAAAACCATCACATCTTCGTAAGGTAGCCTTCTTTAGATGGTAAATAAAAGTAAAAATGAGCTGTAAGGAGGTCTAATTAATGGTCAAATGGTCCCAAAAGGAGTCCACTATCTTTAGAGCCTTTCTTAGCAGAGTGGAAATATATCCAATATTTCCATACTAGATGGGAGAAACTATTCATAACAAGTGGTTAAAGCTAAAGGGGACAAGTGACTTACTTAAGAGAAGCCAAATTTCAATGTGAAAATGTAAACCTCCCAAGATATGCACAACGGCATTCACCAATTTATTCAAGTTCCATTGTCCTTACCACCAAGGAAAATGAAATTCTTTTTGGACATAAAGAGGAGGGATAAAAATAATTTAACTCCTGAGGCACGTGTGAAGCAATCAACCAAAAATACAAGTCATAAATACCAAGCAATTACTTCCCTTGTATTATCAATCATGATTAATATTGGTATGCATAAATAAGAGTGAAGGAATCAGGTACCACTCTAAATGATTCATGGGTGTAAATTAAAAAAATGAAGTATACAGTGGTCTCAACTTAGTTTTCATGTGGTTAAATTGGATGGTGCAAAATATTCATTAAAAATTCATTTTAAATTTAAAGTATTTATGAATAATATTCCTTAGCTCTTAGCTCTATTCTATGTTATGATCTTATGGAGCTTATTGAGAATTGAAAGAGACTATATTTATTAAGAAAGAGGAACTAAATTATAGAGCCCCATATCATGATTCATCACCCAATTTATAACATGGTTTCCATCACATTTTATATAATTCCTTGTTACCTCTAAAAATTTGGAGATCGGTCATTTTATTTATCCAATCATGATGCAAATACATTAGGATTTCATTCCTTTGACTTTTGTAGCCTTAATAAGTACGTATTAGTCATTTTAAACTATCAAGTGAGGCCAACCTTTGGTTGGTTGTGAATTTTATTCCATTCAAAATATTTTTCACTTCCTCCATACTATTAGTGTCACTACCTAAATATAGAGAGAAAATAAGGATGAATTGGCCATTTTCATCTCTAAATACTCCACCTCTGCTAGCAGATCTAGGATTTCCTTTTGTAGTTCCATCAAACTTAAACTAAATCTATCCCAACTATAGAGGGAGCCTTAAGGGAGGGATAAAAGGTTTTACCACCATATTGGTCCTTTTATCAAGGTATTTGATATATAATATTAAGAAGAATTATTTCAATTTATAAATAAAAAAATTGTTTGGGAACTGAATGGAATAATAAGTCACGACACATTGAGAACCCAAAATCAAAATATGATAGAAAACCCTTCAATATGTTTTCCCCTTATTATGGATTTGTTGAAATGTGTAATCACTTTTTATATTTTAAAACCATTTCATTAACCTCAGACATTAAGTTTGGATATGAATGAATGAAGATGAGGATTTTTAAAGTAGACCTAATCTCTATACACTTGATTTTTTTGGTACTTAGGTATACTTTAAATAAATGAAATATTTTGTAAACACAATAACTTGTACATATATCTTAGATACATCTATTTGAAATTAGTTGGCCCACAATAAATTATATCCTCCCACCAACTAATGACATTTTTCTACAATCAATCTTATGACAAGGGTCAGCCCACAAGTTTTGCAAGACCCATCTGAAAGGATTCCAAAAATGCCATTATAAAAGCACATTTCAAACCATTTTGCACACAAGAGGCTTCCATAATGAAAATCACTAGAATTACAATTACAAATTAAGATAAAATTCCCTATTTTTCTGAATTCTAATTACATATAACACTAGTATCTATGAGCTAAATCTAAATACACCTCTAGAGTCACAAGTCATGATTGAAGTAATTGATCACACCAAGATTACACCACCATGCATAATTTTACACCAATTTCACACACATCACCCATGCATGGAAAAACCAAACAAATTTTGATCCCTATTCATAGTATTGGTATGTAGGCAATGCTCAACACATGTGGTGTTGAGGTCAATAGAAACTTCAACCACTTATCACTTTCTACTTCATGATTAGATTTTGTCTAATTTTTTATTGAGCTAGGGTCTAAATCAAAGAAAGAGTTGTATAGTGGTCTCCATAGCAAATCGAAAGCTCCCACATAGTCCATATAATAAATAGATAAAGGATAACATAATGCATAAATCTCAAAGCCATGTTGTCTGCTAGATAAGGCCACCCTATCCAAATAGTAGTTCCTCCCACTATTGTACATTTACAATGTTATATTATAGGAACCCTACTAGCTCCTATTCCAATTCTACAAATAGTCAACATAGACGATCAGTTAGTCTCATATCTGGAAACAATGCATTTCTCAGTTTTTTAGTTAAAATTATATTTCTCTTTTACACTTTCCATGTTTAGTATAGTTCTAGATTTAACAAGTTTCAAATCAATTTGTAGCATTTATTGCATATTTGTAGTAGTCTGATTTTACACAATAGTTTGTTATATTAGGTAATCTATTTTTATAGTTTTCCAAATTTTGATAAAACATTTTGGTTACCATTTTTTCCCTCATTATACCCATCGATATTTATTTTCATTTATACAATAGGAAAAATATTCAAATATATCTCATTCAAATTTGAGTTATCTATGCAGTCTTCTACATTTATTCTAGAGTGAATTTATCATTATCCCTCATGAATCCTCTCATTATTTCTCCATTTCCATTTTTATTTATTTTTTTACTTTAGGTTAAAATTAATAAAAATCCCAAAAAAAAATCCATCATACAGGAGAGCTTCATCTCTCAAACATAAAAAATTCACCTATTACAAAATTACTTTTGTAATGTTGAAAGTTTCATGCTACCATCTATTGGGTGAGTCAATGAAATAATCAAAGAAATAATATCAACATAAAATCTTGCTAAAAAATTTTAGGATATGGCATAAAAATAAAAGCAATATCTAAACTAGAGACAATGATTTTCAAAAATAATGTGTGAAAATTCTCAACTTTGATAGGAAATTTGATAAGCTCCGAGATAATTTACAAGATGCAGTAAAAAAGAAAGAAAATTTGGACCAAATGAAATCCAACCACTCAAAATTGGAAGGATTAGATGTACAAATTACACTATGAACTGTAAGATTTGAGGAAGAATGTCAAAATGGTTGGGTTGGATGAAATATAAAAGTTTCTTCTATTGAAGGATGATCAAAAGTTAATAAGTAAGAGGGACGAGTAAGGAGAAAAAATCTAATAAATGCAATTAAATGTAATTTCAATAAAAGGACTAAAAATACACATGTAAGTAATGGGTGAATTTTTTTTTTTGGAAGAAATCTAATAAATGCAATTAAATGTAAATTTATTAAAAAAAAATTCTTCGTCTCTTTGAGAACAGGTGATGACAAACATCCTACCACAACTAATGGCAAACATCTTGCTTCTACTTTTGTTTGATGAATTTATTGATTTCCTTTGTCAAAAAATATTATAGTACTTTGTTTTAATTTAGATTTAAGTATATGGTACCTAAATACATCTTATGAAATGTTTCTCTCAAAGGGTTGTTAGCATGGTTTCAGCCTATAATTTGGTTTATGTATAACCCTTGTGATAATTTTGGTTCATCATTGGTTATGGGTTGGTGGTGGTTGGTTGTGGGTTAATTTTGGTGATGATTGGTTAGTTATTTACTTACTTTCATACTTGATAATTATAATAGATTATTTAAAAGGTGCCTCCAATGAGTTTTAGTTTTAAATTTACTTTTAGAGGTAACCCTTGTGATGTTATCTTTATATTTATTCTTTGATATTTAATGATAAAAGGATGTATGTGGGCTATCTCTAAGGGAGATTATAATTTTTTATTAGGTACAACTTAATGATATTAATTACCAGTTAATTATATATTTATTATATGTTAAATTTTATTATTACAATTTAATATTTTTACTTCAATTTAACTTCTTTCTACTATTATATAATTTTTTACTTTTTTATGAATATTTTCTGATGATGTATAATTTATACTAGCTATTATGAATATTTTTAAATGATGTATAATTATTACTCTCTTTTACTATGGTTTTATCATTTTTTATTATTATATTGAGTTGAAAAATATTTATTATAGTTTAAAGTTAGTTTTTAGTTAGTTGTTTATATTATAATGTATAACCTTGGCCGGCTTAGGATTTTCACTAACATTTGGCAACTTACATATTTCATTGGCATTTGGAAGTGAGCATCATACAACTTCAATTCTAGCTTGATCTAAATTTATAGTTTCTATTTTTAATTAAACTTGTGCTACTTTATTTTTATTTGGTATGAATTTAATGATAATTAATACATAGGAAAGGTTATATTACAAAATAGTTTATGTTGATGGTGACATGTGTATTTTTAGTCCTTTTATAACTTATAAGTAATGTTTATTTTTTTCACCCGCATATGATAAGTATAATTACCTAAAAGTATTTAATATCTATAAATCTAAACAATGGTATTTTAGAGGTACCTGTAATACTTGGGGATTTTTTAGTGTGACCTGGGGATACCTAAGGGTATTAAAAATGAAGGGTTGGGTGGTAAAAAAGAAACAATTGAGGTATTATTTAACACCCTTGAAATGCACTTAATATGATAAAATTTAATTAATTGAATCTCATGTATTGATATACAAAGATGTTATAAGATGCCTTGCACTACAATATGTAATTTGATTGGATTTATTCCATGTAACACTATAGTGGTTGTGTTTTTTTCCTTTTATATGTTGGGTTTATAACATATGGAACAAATATATAAAATGATTGATGGAAATAATGTATAAGGATTGATTTCATTCATCTATATCATATGGTTTTTTTTTTTTTTTTTTTTTTAAAATGTACGTCGATTTATCTTTACAAAGATGTTACAAGTGTTGTAGTTAAATGTTTAGATACCAAATGGATATCAAGGCACTAGTCTTAAGAGATTATATCAATATTTATAAATTATTCTTTACTCTTTGTGAGTATTATGTGCTAATGTGTAAATATCTTTTATATTCTCATGTAAGCCATGAATTCATACATTACTTTGTATATCTTTTTTTATAATCTTTGAGGATTTACATGATGATGAGGGAAAGTTAAGTATAATATTTTTATTATCTATTGAATTATAGTTTAGATTTTTTAGTTTAAATCGAATGAGTATTAATTGTGTTAGTGAAAAATATATATGACCCATAGACATAATGAGTTACATTCATTAAGCAACTAGCACCTCCAACTTCCATGGAAACTTTTCGGTGCTTCCAACACCTTCTAGTTTTGCAAAAAATAAAAGTGTAAAATCATGAAGTGCAAATTGTATGGTTCATTTTCACAAAAGTGATAAAGACTTAAAATTTTTAAAACTATCACACATGTTTTACAAGTTGGGTTTTTTGCATGGAAAAGTAACTCATAATTATTTTCAAAGTTATCTTTTATTTTAAAGGACCAGTTCTATTTTGGGCACCTTTTTTTGCATGAAGAAGTTATTTTCAACCACTTCTAGATGAAGAAGCCTTGCATGAAGATCCAATAGTTCCATCCATGCCTTACCATGGAATGTTACACCAAAAATCATGCCTACCTTGTGCATGCCATTTTCCAACCATTCCACAAGTTCATAAATGCCATAAATAGAATAACTTGCCTCTTTTGCATGAGGTTTTCAGATTTGCATGATCTCCTTCAACTAGGCATTCAAATTTTGTCAAATACATGTCTTTTAAGACATATTTTGTATAAATATGGGCAGACCCTGTGGCCCAAAGTATCTTTTTGCTGTTAGTGATATTTTTCTATATTTTGAATGTATTTTCTACAAGTTTTTGCCTTTAGAGAGAAATAAAGTTGAAGTTTTATCTTTCTTGTCTTTGGAATCTATGTGTTATGCAAGTTATCTGATTCTTTGTGGAAGTTTTATCTTTTATTTAAGTCTCAAAAGAATTCATCTGTGGTATTTTACCCTCTTGATAATATTGTTTGAAATAAAGATCCTTTTTCCTTTATTGAAGAATAGCTAAAATATTATATCTAATTTCCAAATTTGCATAAGTCTACGCTTAAAATAAACTCAATCTATTTTCTTCCCTATTATGCTTTCCAAGCAAGCATCTATACCCACTATATAAATTTGGTGCAATCACCATACTTTTTTTTCTACAATTTTAATTCACTTAAAACCCTTTTCCTGTCAAATTCCTAGTTTAGGATATGAGAGCACTAAAGAGCAAAATTCCTAAAGGCTGATATTTTATCAGGTTGCATCATATTTTAGTGAAAGAAAGTTGACCTTATCTAAAGATTAACCTCAAATTACCAAAGTCCCATAGCTTTGGAGTTTTTTTCATTATTTCATTAGGCACTTGCAAAACAAGCTATAAAATCAAGACAGGTACAATCTTATGTGATAAAATTATTTGGCATGCCCAGTGGAACCCAAAACCATAATCAATTGAAGGATTTTGGTGTGTTCTTTAATGCATCTCACCATTTAGGGTAGTTTATTCAACACCATAGTGACTCCAACAATCAAATCTACTATTTTAAGCAGTCTAAGCTCTTAAAGATTATCAAAGATTAGAATTTAGGTGATATTCTTAGTCTTTTCCATTCTTTTGAATTAATCTAATCACCTAGTGACTCTGCTAGTGTATGCTTATTATTGAAAAGGTAGACCTAATTGTTCCTTATTTGAATGCTCTAATATGTCAAGATTTCATGAAAAATACACTTTTTCCCCTCATACTTTTCAAAATGCATTTTCTATGCCTACATACCATCCATATCAAACTGAAAATGCTATTAGTTTTATCTCAAATAGCCCTATCACAGTAGGACATCTTCATTTTCATAATAATGGCCTCCCTCCCACCATAATTCAACCTTCTTGGGAACCTGTTCACACCTAAGACCAGCCTCAAGAAGGCTACTTTACTCCCAATCTACATTAATACCCTCCTAATTAGTCTTAAAAGAGCATCAGTGATATAAAGCATGATTTCCAGAGACAACCGATGGAGATTGAAAGAGAGGAGTATATTAGGGAGCAAGAAGAGCTTGTTTATCAAGATTACACATAGCAGTAGGAGGTGATGGGATAATGTAGATATGAATAAGATTGCTTGGATAGACATATCATAGATAAGGAGGAGCAGATGCATAAGCTACTTACACAGATGAAAGAAATTGAATCATAGCCAACCACCTCCACTCCTCCCTTTCCTAGCTTTAAACAAGATAATCCTTTGCACTTTCAAGTAAATTACCTGATTTCAAGGTCCCAAGTTTTATATCCCCCCCCTTTATTTTAAAGAGACTACCTCATTCCTCCTCAAAAAACCCAAGCATAGTCATGGTAGCATTCTTGGACCATGCATCCTGACTTCACAATGCCCAACCTTGTAAATTCCCCTTCTTCTACACCAATTGAAACCTCTTTCCCTCCCATGATATCTCTTTTTAAAAGAGGACCAATTGTATATAAGGTAAGTGAAGACCATTTAGATGATGAGGAGGATATTTTAAGTATGATGAGGAAATCATCATCAACATCCCTCTTTGTTCCACTACATCAAAAATTTTAGAGCCACTAAAAGAAGAGGATGAACAAAATCAACCTACATAGTAGGGTAGGTCATAGGGGAAAGATGATGAGGTACTTTCTTGGATAAATGAGCTTCCATTTAGTATGGAAGAAGATGAGGTCAGACATGAAGCTGTAATGAGGCCTCTCATGCTTAAGAGTGAACAAAAACTAGAGGAAGATTTATTTTAGGATGAACTAGAGGAATTTTGTTCGATCATTGGCATTAAACCAACATCTATTAAATGTGAAAACCATAAGTAGAAAGAAAAATAAGAGGAAGTAGATGTGTTCCCAACTCAATCACTTGGGCAAGTGTATCCCAATCAGCAGGATGGTGGAGAAGAAAATGCATAAGGGAGGGAAATTTTGATTGCTAAAACTTTATCTTGACAAGAGGGAGCCCTATCAATTACCTAGCTCAGTAGGAAGCTATCAAGGAAGAACCATCACATGTAGTGCTTAATTTAGAGCACAAATTAAGTATCAAAAATAGCAAGATCACCTTGCCTATCCACTCTAAGATAGTTTTATGTTTAACAAATTGGATTGGGAAAGTGAGTTTATTTATGTTCTTATAATTGGAGAAGTATATTATCAATTTATTGTCTATTCACTCCTCCATATTCAATTAGTTGTCCTCAAGCATGTAAATCATATTATATTAGTAAAAAAGGGGAGTTATTTTGTATATCTAGTCAATGGCTTTGTTTAGATAACCTTTTCATTGGTTATTTGTTTGTTTTTTAATAAGTGCCTATGCACAAGTCAGACTCATTAGGATTTATTTTCTTAGGTTGTGTTGTTTTCTCCCTATTTTGTTTATTTATTTTCTTGTTTTGTTCATGTCTAAGCAAATCCCATTTTTTTCTTCTCTAGGTTAGATTTTTTTTAGAGCAAAGTTGACTCCATGCCCAATGTCTTGAAAGGCTACTGTATTCAAAATTATTGACATGCAATCATCCCACAGAGGTCGCCAAAAATGTTGAGATTTTTGTTACAAAAATCTCATTACATCTAACACCCTAAGGGAGACCCCATTTATTTTTTAATAAAAACCCTTAAGACTCCAAAAAACCCCATATTTCCTTTTTTCCTTATAGAATCCAGAACTCTAGATGCAACTTGCACTTGTGCAAATTGCTTCATATGTTCTAGGTCCCACAAAGCACCAAAATCCCCTTTTGGTAGAAACTAGAACCCAACGTGCACTTTGCACATTTGAATAATGTTAAAAATACATGGTAGGCTCTGAATCCCACAAAGCACCAAAATCTCCTTTTGGTAGAACTTTTAGGTGCTTCCAACACCTCTAACCTCTGTGAGAACTTCTAGGTGCTTCTAGCACCTCCAACCTCTATAAGAACTTCCAGGTGCTTCCAACACCTCCAACCTCTATGGGAACTTCCAGGTGATTCCATCACCTCCAACCTCGGCTAGAACTTCTAGGTGCTTCTAGCACCTCCAACCTCCATGAGAACTTTTAGGTGCTTCTATCACCTTCCAATTTTGTAAAAAGCAAAAGTGTAAAATCATGAAGTGGAAATTACACGGTTCATTTTGGTAAAAGTGATAAAGACTTAAAAATTTGTAAAAGTCTCACACATGTTTTACAAGTTGGGTTTTTTGGATGGAAAAGTAGCTTAGAATTATTTTCAAAGTTACCTTTTATTTTAAAGGACTAGTTCTATTTTGGGCACCTTTTTTGCATGAAGAAATTAGTTTCAACCACTTCCAAATGAAGAAGCCTTGCATAGAGATCTAATAATTATAGCCATGCCTTACCACTAAATGCTACACCAAAAATCATGCCCATCTCATGCATGCCATTTTCCAGCCATTCTATAAGTTCAAAAACACCAAAAATAGAATAACTTGCCTCTTTTGCATGAGGGTTTCATATTTGCATGATATCCTTCAACTGGGCATTCAAATTTTGTCAACTACATGTCTTTTAAGACATATTTTGTATAAATATGGGCAGACCCCATGGCCCAAAGTATCTTTTTGTTGTTAGTGATATTTTTCTATATTTTGAGTGTATTTTCTACAAGCTATAGCTTTTAGAGATAAATAAAGGTAAAGTGTTGCCTTTCTTATCTTTGGAATCTTTATATTATGCAAGTTATCTGATTCTTTGTGGAAGTTTTATCTTTTATTTTAGTCTCAAGATAATTCATATGTGGTATTTTAACCTCTTGATAGTATTGTTTGAAATAAATATCCTTTTCCATTTTTTGAAGAATAGCTAAAACATTACCTCTGATTTCCAAATTTGCATTAGTTTGTGCTTAAAATAAACTCAATCTATTGTATACCCTATTTTGATTTCCAAGTAAGCATCTAGATCCACTATATAAATCTGGTGCAATCACCATACTTTTAGTTTTTTCTATAATTTCAATTTCTTTATAATCCTTTTCCCATTAAAGCCCTAGTTTAGGATACGAGAGCACTAAAGAACAAAATTCATAAAGGCTGATATTTCATCAATTTGCATCAAATTTTAGTGAAAGGAAGCCAACCTTCTCCAAAGATTAACCTCAAATTTCCAAGATCCCATGGATTTGGATTTTTTTCCATTTTTTCATTAGGAACATGCACAACAAGCTACAGAATCAAGATAGGTGCAATCCTATGTGATAATAGTTTCCTTCTCTCAGGGTATGATTCAATTTCACTCTCTCAAAATAGTTTTGAATTTTTTTGACTTCTTCAATTATCTGTTTAATTATCCAATTTAGGTTTTCATTATTATCCATGGATCCAATGACCATGAGAAAATATCATTCTATAGTGATTTACTTGATATTTGCTTCCAAATCTATCTTTATCCCTAAAATAAGTCCCTCAACTTTTGCTATGTTATTTGTGTTAATTCTAGTATAGACAACTTTATACACTATCAATTGACCCTTTTGATATCTTATAACAACCTTAGCACTCAAATCTACCAGTTTATGTTTTGATGCCCCATAAAAATTCACTTTAAACCATCCATAATTCATAGGTGACCATTTAACATTTTTCCTTATCATTTCTTTTTATGCTTATTACTTGCTTACATAGCTTCACACAACTTTCTAATCATTCCCTAGTTTTGATTATTTTAGTTTATTTTGGAATGGCTTCCTTATTTTTCAACTACTTTGAGGAGATAACAATTTGACTAATACAACCTTCTAATTTCATCCAGACTTTCATTAGGGGGTTGTGCCTACCATTGTTCTCAATGATTTTGGCACTCCATTCAAACCAGACTTTCCAAGTTATAATAATTGGTGCCATTTCCTATATGTCCTTTAAAATATTTAGCTTTTTATTACACTACCACACTCTGAGTGATCTAGGATATTGTTATATAGACTCCAACTCATGTTATACTTTTAAAAAATATTATTCCATAGCCAAAATTTATAGTTATCATGAAGAAGGTGCTATACACCCTCTTCATTGATGTAACACATAAAACATCATGATGGTCCCTAAAAGCCTTTATTTTTATAATTTTATTATATTATAATCTTCTCATGCATCACCAACCAAATAAAATATTTTTCCTTTAGCCATGCTTTTGAGATCCAAAATTTGTTCCATAAATATTTTTTAAGACACTAGGATGAGTTTCCATCTGAGATTTATATCCTTCTTTCATTGAGTAGACCTTGTGCCCTTTTTATTCCAATTCAAAGAGTCTTTTTTCAAGTTCTAGTGAACCCAATAGCCTTGAAGGATTCCATTCAAAGTTTTTTGGGGTTCATTTTGTGTTCTATCAACATTTTCTAAAGTTTTCCAAGTGAAGGTTTTATGGTCTTACTCTATACTTTAGATTGAATACTCTTTCAATTTGTGTCCCCATTGCCTTATACTTTATTCTCTAATATTGTTGAAACTCATTTATTATCTCAAGGGATTTTAGGTGATTCACTTGTCCTCTCAAAAGTCTATTGTTTCCCCATTGTATGCTTGTCAGAATAAATATTTTAGAATAATCCCTCTTGATTCACTTATGTTATTCCAAATAGATGATCCAAGAGGGAGTTCATTCACCATGGATATTCTTTATGGGTTCCTATCATCAAGGTATTTATCTCTTAGTGACCCACTCCATATTTTTGTGGGATTGACTCCCAATCTCCATACTATTTTAGCTATGAGGGTTAGGTTTACTTTTTTTAGAATCCTTATTATAACACCCCCTATGTGATTGTTTACAAATTTTCTCCTAGGAAAGGTGAGGTAATTTGGTCATGTTCCCTATTCCTTGCCAGAGAGTGTTTTTGATAATTTTATTCATCTAGCTCAAAATCCTTGAGCATGCCTTCAAGAGAGAGAACTAGTATATGGTTGTAGCTTACAAGACCATATTTATTATAATGATATGTCACGTGTATGTCAAATGTTTACCTTTCCATCCACTTAGCTTATTTTGCATCTTTTCAGTGATTTTATTCTCTTCTTTCTATTTCCCTTGACAAATGGGAAGCCAGGATAGTTATCTAGGAGAGAGACATTTTCAATGCCCAAGATTGTGCTAAAAAATGATTGAAAATTAGGGGAAACATTGATAAATAAGATCTTGTAACAGATTATGTTTATATATTAGATCAATGCTTATTTATAGTTACTCAATAGATTCTTTATTTATCTTACCCTTTAAAAATTTGGGAGAGCAAAAAAATTGTGTATCATCCACAAATTAGAGATGAGATTAGGTGGTTTCTCCAGCTATCACTTGGATCCCTTTAATATTTTTTTAATCTCTTATGGACTTTATGTACCTTCCTAGGGCCTCTTCCATCATGATGAAGAGATAAGGGGAGATAGGATCACCTTGTCTAAGCCCCCCTTCATGAGTAAAAATACCTTTCTAGAGATCCATTAATCATCACTAGAAACATGGATGAAGAGTAATAACTTTGAATCCATCTTCTCCATTTTAGAATGAACTTGAACTTTTGGAACTTTCCATACAAGAATAACTAATTCACTTTATCATAGGCTCTAGATATGTCCAAATTAATAATAATTCATTATCTCTTACTAGCATTCAAAGAGTGGATGATTTTATGGGAAATGACAATACCGTCTGTGATTTGTCTTCCCTTGAGAAAGCCTCCTTTTTATTTATAGCTAAGCTGAGGAAGGATTATTTATAGTTAGTTAGCAATGATTTTATGATTTTATAGATGGTATTATAGAGAGAAATTAGGTGAAAATACTCTAGGGTTTTGATTTTTGATTTTTTAGGGATGAGAATGAGAAATGTGGAATTAAATGCTTTCAACATTCTTGGAGATTCCTTAGATTCATGTACCACTTTCCTGATTTATTCCCCAATGAGATATTAGAAGTGTTTAAAGAAGAGATCAAAAAACTTGTCTGGGCTTGGAGAATGATCTCCTACCATCTCAAAGACTAATCTCTTAGTTTCTTTGAGAGAGATATCCTCCATCAGGTTTTGATTATCAGTTGAGTGACCAGTCAAGCGATCTATCTCCAGAAGGTTTCTTGGTCTTCATGATTCCCCTTGTTATCCTTCTTTAGTGTATCTTCCCAGTACTTCACCAAGTATTATTTAATTTATATGGGATATTCCATACTATTACCTTCTAGGTTTTCTAAGTGTTGAATATAGTTATTATTTCCTCTAATTCTATATGATAAATTAAATAACTTGGTATTTTTATCCCCATCCTTCAACCGCCTTACCCTATATTTATGTTTATAGTATATTTACTCATTTTTTAAAGAATATTCTAATTTACTTGCTAAATACTCCTTTAATTTCAATAGATATCTAAAATTTTGACCTTCCATTCTCATCTCATACATATCTTCAATTCTCTTTTCTAACTCTTTTTTCACCTGTAATAAATTTTTGAATATGAAACGGTTCCATATTTTCAAGGTGTTTTTGATATCTCTAATTTTTTGAGAGAATAGATATGTATTATTCCCATATATTTTATTCTTGGTTTTCCATTTTTGGGTCACAAAATCATCTAGGTATGCATACTCCAACTACATTTTCTCAAACCTAAATGGAAATCTAACTGGTTGCTCATCTTGAAAAATATGAAGGGTTATCGATCAATGATCAAAACTTGATGTTTTCAACACCTCAATTTCTAGGATGTTATTGCCCTTGATTGAATTTATTGAGATCAAAAATATTTCAATTCTCTCGAGGATAAGTTCATTTCCCAACATTTTTTTAATCTATGTGAACCACCCTTGTTTTTTTTAAGATTGTATAATTCTACCTCTTCCACAAAGTTGTGGAAAGTCAGGCAGTTCTCATATCTCACCTTCCCTTCCTTCTAATTTGAGGCATCCATTATTGAATTGAAGTCCTCCCAAGTGATCCAAAAAGTGTTCCCTTATGATTTGATTTTGTCCTCCATCTATTCTTAGGCTATTTCTATTTATTATGTATTTTGGGAACCATATATGTTTAACATAAAAAAATGAAGATCTGTTCTCAACAAAATTGCTTTGCAAATAAGATAGTGTTTTTTGATCTGAATGATTTTGAGATTGAATGTGTTTGGGTTTGATATAAAATCCATGCCTCGTATTATGCCTTGGTATCACTCCCTACTAATTATCTTTTGAGGCTTTTTGAAAGGCCCCTATTATGATCTACCAAGTTTTCCAAATTTATTTCTTGGAGAATTAATACATCTAGGTTATATTGGGTATTAAATTAATTCAAATATTCTCCTTTTGGAGGGGGCATTGAGACCCCTTATTTTCCAAGAGATTATCTACATCAAGGAATATTATTTTACTTGGTTCTCTCCAAGAGGGTGTCTACTTGAGTTTGAGTCCCTAATCTAATAGCTTACATTGCTTCTTTATGCCTCTTTTTATTTTTGATAGGTTTCCCTCTCATCAATCTTTTTTAAGTTTCTTTTATAGTTAACATTTAAATTTTGTATGATTCATGTACTATCCTCATCAATTTTGAATCTATCTCATCTTCCTCATCCAAGATTGTCTAATTTTCTTTATGTTTTAGGTTTTCTATTATGGTATTTCATTTTATCTATTAACCTTGAATCCATTTTATCTTTTGTTTATTTAAGTTTCCTAT
This sequence comes from Torreya grandis, assembly GCA_037957365.1. Taxonomy (NCBI): domain Eukaryota; kingdom Viridiplantae; phylum Streptophyta; class Pinopsida; order Cupressales; family Taxaceae; genus Torreya; species Torreya grandis. Next base: position 4,390,924 of record JARHVA010000625.1, read on the forward strand.
GCTTGGCTCTTTGAGTAGATTCTACAGGTCCTTTGAATTTATAATTTATTATGATATATTCCATATCCATGTTGTTATGTTTGTCATGGGACTGAGTTTCTAAAATATATTTTATTCCTTTCATTGTTGTGTATTTCTCATTTATGAAATATTTTCTTTCCTTTAGCACACATTTTAAACCATTTTATTCTTGTTCTTGATAGTATGCTTTCTTTTCTACTTGATGAATCCCTCTATAAAGTTTCTATTGTTTTATGAAAGTTATATATAGTGTTACTTTTCTATAGAGTTGGGAATTATCTGATGATATGCCATATTCATGACAATTTCTATAGCATAATGGGATGCTCTCATAGTCTAAATATTATACCACTTCATTTTTCATCCTTTTAGAATGATGTTCTTTGGAAGGAGATCTATGAGATCTACCTCCATACAAATTATAGCATTGGGTAGACCTTTTCCATGATGATATTTTGATATATCTATAGGATTACCAATAGTATTATCAATGATTGTGAAGACATATCTAGACCAAAATTATTATGGCAGGCCATGCAATTGCATCTAGATAGGTGTTGTATTTGGAATTTTCTCTGTCATCCTAAAAGCTATATGTTAGTGCTTCATAAATAGTCATATGTTTTTGAATAAGTATTAAACTTATCTAAACACTTTATCTTTATCTTATTCATCTACAAATATTCCTATGAAGTACCCTTTAACACAAGCTTTGATATCATACTCTCCCTTCATCTTCCAATTATTTAACCTTGAATTTTAGTTAATATATGTGGGATTATTTAAGGTTAAGGGGTATTATATCAGATTTTATGTAAGGATGATGAACTAACATAATGAGAAGTCCAATTAATAGAAAATTTAGATAAATAGTATTATGAATTTATATAAATGAGATTGTTAAAACTAGTAAAGTACATCTATTGATAGATATTGAAATGAATCAGGATCAAATGATACTTAGTTGGTTTACTATGCTCAAGTAGGTCTGATCTGGAATAAGATGGAAGTGGACTAGAAGATGATACTAGAACAATATTCAAGATTTAGGAATATTATTTTTGTGGCCTCAGATGCTTGCATTAGATTTGGATAATTATGTCAATGTAGGTGTCTAACCTTATCTCAAGTTTCCTGTACCTAATATTGACTAGATCTAGATGTGACTAGATAGAGCCTTATAAGGTTTTTATCACCTTTATTCAATGTATACTTATCACACATGTTATCTCTATTTGTAAACTTATCAAACCCTAGATTCTTCACACTTGGAGTGATTAGGAAAAATAGGCTAGTGGGTTTACAATTTTAAGCTACCCTAAGGACCCATCTATTAATAAGCATTACCTACATAACCAATACTCCAAATAAGGTCTTAGACTCATGTATTTTTCCCATATGTTTTGGATTGTGTGTGTATAAAGATGAAATGTGTGATAATCAAAGACATGTATTGACCTAGCTTGAGACTTGGAAAATATGGCTAATGAACTACTCTTTAGATGCTTGAGACCTATGTAAATATTACTCCTATGACTGATATAGAAATAGGGATG